>JAAVUB010000336.1:0-36865 GCA_014898885.1 Fusarium lyarnte (nom. inval.)
ATGCTGCGCACAGGCATCTTCTCCTCCTGAGAGGCCTGCACGGGCGCATTGGTCTGCTGCTCAAGACCCATAGAGGCGAGGAACTTGATGGCATCAGCCTTCTCCTGCTCCTTGCGGGCAGCGCTCCATTGTAGTTCAGTGGAGGCGATGTCGAGAACGCGGGGAAGAGCCTCAAGAGCCTTGTGTGAGTCGAGGAATGAGAGACGGGTGCGGCGGGCGATGATGTCGGGAATGGTGCAGGCGGCTTCGGAGCGAATGCCGTGAGAGACCTCAGCCTCGATGAAGGGAAGAGAGGAGACAAGACGGGTGTTGAGGGCGGGAGAAATGGAGAGAAGAGTCCAGGCGCGATCACCGTAGTTGTGAGCGAGATGATCAGCGATGTCAGCGTCGATGTGGTAGACCTCCATCAATTGAGAGGCGAGAGAGGTGGAGTACCCGTGGGCGCCGATGAGAGGAACATTGCGTGTGCAGCAAACGCCGCGTGTGGTGAAGCCGGAAGCGCCGGCGCCGCTAATGTCGGGGAGAGCTACAGCTTGGGGCTTGAGGTCGAAGAGCTTGATGGCTTCGTTGACGGTGTCCTCGGCCATTTCACGGTAGGTGGTCCACTTGCCGCCAGCGCAGGTCAGGAGACCGGATGGGGAGGTGGTGATGAGATGGCTTCGAACGAGGGACTCGGTGTTCTTGGCGTTGGGGTTCTTGACAAGAGGTCGGATGCCTGTGAATTGTTAGAAGGGTTCGGGTCAGGTCAATTGAGATGATGCTACTTACCAGACCAAGCAGCGAGGACATCCTTGCGCGACAGTACAGACTCGGGTGTCAGAAGCTTGCTGACCTCCTTGAGGATAAAGTCAACGTCCTGCTGTTGAGCAACAGGCGCAGCCTCAACTTCGCATGGGTTGTCGGTGGTACCAGCGAGAGTGTATCCCTGCCAGGGAAGAACGAAGATGACGCGACCGTCTGAGGTAGCAGCGTCGAGAAGACCAAGACCGTTAGGGCAGATCTCCTTGGGAAGCATGATGTGCACACCTGAAGCAGGAGCGACAATAGGCTTGCGAGAGGGATCATCCATCTGGTGAATGGCATCGGTGAAGGGACCGGTTGCGTTGACGACTCCCTTGGCGCGGACCTTGAAAGGCTGAGCGCCAGCGGCATCGCCATTCTTGGAAGCGAGGACATCGCGGACTTGAGCGCCCATGATCTTGCCGCTCGCATCCTTCTCGAGGCCAGTTACTTCAACGTGGTTGAGAACAGTAGCGCCGTAGTGAGAAGCAGTGAGAGCGAGAGCGACGTTCATTCGAGAGTCGTTGTGCTGGCCATCGTAGTACACCAACGCGCCGACCATGTTCTCCCGTCGCAAGAGAGGGAATGCCTCGAGGGCCTTGTTCTTGCTCATGTAGTATGAGCTCTCGAGACCTTGCGACCCAGCGAGGAGATCGTAGGCCTTGGTACCGGCCCAGAAGTATGGCGCCTCCCACCATTTTTGGAGGGGTAGTAGAATTGGCAACGAGCTTGACAGGTGAGGCGCAATGTTGAGGAACGTCTTGCGCTCACGAAGGGCTTCCATGACGAGCTGCAATTGACCGTAGTCAAGGTTCCAAACAGCCTTTTCTAAATATCGCACACCACCGTGAACAAGCTTTGTGCTCTTTGAGCTTGTGCCAGAGGAGAAGTCATCGCGCTCTACAAGAGCAACCTTGAGGCCACGGGTGATGGCGTCAACAGCGATGCCGGTTCCTGTAGCGCCGCCTCCGATGATGAGAAGATCGTATTCTGTGTCTTCGCCGCTGCGACGCAGCTCGGCGAGTTGTGATGCGCGGGTCTTTGTGGCGCTGAATGTAGGAGGGACGATGCGGTTCTTCTCATCGCGCTTGAGGGGGACGAGGGGCTTGTCGACGACGTGTGTCTTGCTGCGGGAAGCGTAGTATGCTCCTCCGAGTGTTACTGTTGTTGTGGCCGCTGCTGCGAGGAGCAGAGGGCGCTTGAGCGACCGTAATCTTTGCTGCATCTTGTGTGTATGTGTGTGGTGTTGGGTGTTTGGGGGTGTTGTTGCGCCTGGAGCGACTGTTTCGCGGGAAGCTTTTTTTGTGCGTGAAAAGCTTGGGGGAGGGAGATTGGAGAAAAGATGGAGAGTCTGGGTCTGGGGAATAAAGATCAGATAGAATAAAGAAAGAGAGTTAGGCTTTGGGGTTTATAAGAAGTAAATCGAAGTGCGGCGATCGTGGAGATTGAAGAGAGTTTCCATAAATTAGCGGAGTTGGAAACGGGTCTGCGAAAGTGACTCTGATATCATGGATTGCTACAAGTTTTTATGAGGACGCAGGGACTGGCTGGCACATGAGAAGCGATGCGAAGCGAAGCAAAAGTTTGGGGGTTCAGACCCAGAATTAACTCAACTTAGGCTATGCAGTGCATCATCTGTCTCTACTTGATTCCAAGAATGCCCGAATTACTCAAAGCATCTGACCCGCAAGCGAGATGCAAAACCGTGCAATAGACGTCGCGAGCTGGGTCATATGGCTCAAAGAGGAATTCCGGGAGGTCCTGAGCCTCAAGCCCATTAATGCACGTCGGGGCGAAAACACCGAGGAGCTGACGTCGATATGAAGATTTTACCCCTTGTCCTATGCCGCTCGGGGTGCAGACCCCGAAGCTAAAGCCCGAACGTGACCGAGAATGGATTAGCCGAGCCCTGGATCAAATATAAGCCGTGCCGATGTGCGGAGAGTTACATGTGCTGCCCCCACTGTCGGGGAGGGGAAGCCCGAGGTTCTAGACTTTGGGGTGAGAGTCAAAAGGTTCAAGAGGACATGACTTTTCTGGCTAAACGATGCGGGAAATACCATGCCATTTGCTTGAATTGCATGTCTGCTCTGTATGTGTTGTTCTCTGTGCGGCTTGACTGCCAAATTGTTCCACTAATCGGAGGGTGACAGACAGTCGTACTGTGATCTGACTGGTGGATGTTGTGTCGTGATGGCTTGAGGGCTAAAGACATAACTACAACTGACAACATGTCCAGCTCGAACACTATTGCAAACATACATACGTTTGTCTGCAACTTCTGTACTTATGGGTGCTAGAAATTGACGATGCATTTTTGTGCTCATTTCAAGGTTCACAGTGCTGTTGTGCCGAGACAGGTGGAACGAGAAGTTCAGAGTGTTGAAGGTCTAGGGTCGGTGGCTGGCTGTGAGCGGTGACAACCATTGGTGAGTACCTCATTCAAACTGTCAGCGACACAACCAGCACTGACGGCGCACAGGTTGCACAGAGATTTGACTTCTGATTAGGATACAAAAAGTCTATTCAAAGGTACCAATTCTTTATCCCTTCATGAAGTTGATCCGAGCTTTTGCCATCTTTGCTCGAGGTCTTACGCTTCTTGTACCATCTTCCCAAGGTACCTTGCTCAAACTTCGGGCAACAGCGCGATACCAATCGGTCACAGAAATCCCTTCTTCAACAAAGAAAGCTGCTTTTTCTATCGCGGATTGCTGACAGCTTGCAGATATAGACAAACACTATTGCATTCTGTCATTGTCATTCGTCGATCACCGTCATTTGAGAACCTTGAGTAATAAGAGCATGAGCTTATTATCTACGCTATCAACGAGCACTCAACACCGCCGCCGCAAACAAACAACAAAAAGGTGAACACGAACGCCATTCTCGTATGCTAGACTCATCGCTCCTCGAACGAAGAATCTGATATTTTCGCGTCACTGTTTAGGCAATGTCTCTGCACCTCACGACGCAAATTTCAACCATCGTCTACGGTCTCGCACAATTCGCCCCTACCACGGAAGCACTCAGATGTTTAAGGATCGAGCGCGTCTATACGGGAGAGGAAGCACTGTATGTGTTGGACCACGTCGAGCGACGAGGGCTCAAGAGACGTGGGAGACCCATGCCCGGCGTGTTGATGGGACTGGGTCCTGTATAGATAAAGACATCATACAGAAGGCCGCCGAAAGCACATCCCATGAAGGGCGCCACCATGGGGATCTGCATTTCATTGTCAGTTGATATTCAGAGCCGAGGTATTGTTGTTAGACTTACCCAGAAGTAGTACCCGCCAGCAGACCAAACTTCACTTCCATATCCGATCATGTATGAAACCAGACGAGGTCCAAAATCACGAGCTAGGTTGATGGCATAACCAGTCTCCCAACCAAAGCAAGCACCAATTCCGAAGATCAAGAAAAACAAGCCAAGTGGCATCAAAGGACCAGCACCGATGTTAGCGCTATCAGCCATAGCGAAAATGACGAACTGCAAAATCGTGCTGGCGATAAATTCAGAGAAGAACATGCCAGTCCGTGTCATGAATTCAGCAGGATACGTGCAAAAGACACCTGCGGTTGCATTCTCGCCAATCACGGTTCGAATTCCAGGACCGCCTTCATAGGCATCAAAGGCAGATTTGTAGTTACCGTACACGACGGCAGCGGCACACATGGCTCCAAGGATTTGGGCGACGGCATATACAGGGAACTTTCTCCAGGGATGACCTCTGAATATACAGTTGGCGAGAGTCACGGCCGGGTTCAAGTGGCCACCTGATTTACCGCCAACGTATACTCCAAGCATGACACCGAGGCTGATTCACGTCAGTATGTGCTCAATTGGCCGCGGCAATAACGACTTACCCCCATCCCCACGAGATACTCTGGTAATCGCCCTTTGTTCCTCGACTGAGAACAACCTGAGCAACGACGCCGTCACCAAAGAGAAGAAGAATGAAAGTACCAAAGAATTCTGAAAAGGCATCTTGGCAGTACTCTCTCACTCGACTCCAGGCATACTGCTCAGGCGGGGCAGGAATAGTGGGCGGCTCACTCGGAGTCTCACTGTACTTTTCATGCTGGCTCATCTCAACCTTGGTGGGGATAGAAGATTTATGCACAGAAGATTCAGAGATGGAGTCGTTCATGGTAGGGATAGGCATCCTAGAGTGAGCCTGTGAAGTTGATCTTGAGACAGAAAGAGGAGAAGAAAGGCGGATGCAAGAGAGACAGGTTACACTGAGAGGATTGGCGTCATCAAGCATCTCTGGGGATCACGTTACAATTTATGGTCAGCAAACGAACGAAGCCTGGGTGTCTTTTGCCCCTCATCTCATTCCAACAGATGGATCCTCTTTCTTGCTCTCGGCCTCGGTATTTGCAAACACCACCTTCTACATGCAAAGCATACCGAAGCTCGCGAGACTCCATGGCTATCAGACATCACCAAAGAGTGGGCTTGCAAGCATGTCGATCCGCCACTGCGTTAGGAAAGAGGAACGGACACGGGGAGACGCAGCGACTACACCCGATGGATCGAACGATGGTGCGGGCGATACGAAAGCTTGGACGGCGGCGGTGCAGAGTGCCAACGAAATGCCGCTCGGCGGCGCACACCGAGCGAGAAGAAGAGAGAGACGGGCGTTCAGACGTGGATGTCATCACCGAAGTATCTGCTCTGATCAGGTTGCTTACACCGAAGGCCGGGTGGGATGGAGACAGAGGGGGGCACGTTCGAGACTTGTGTTTGCATATTGACTCCACAGTCCCAGCCAAACCCCGGATCGTCGTGCGAAAAGAGAAAAGGATTTGCACATCCGCTTGACCGAGGTTGGCTTGGCTAGGAATTAAGGTATGGTCAAGGTGTATCAACCCAGACCCGCAGCGTATGCGCCCAGTCGAGCTTCTGGAACATGACTGCGGGGAAACGTAACATGACGACCCCTCTCTTTTTTTCAATCAGATGTACATCGGTAGGTGTTGGCTCTGGGTTTCGCTTGCTAGATCCCCGATGGCTGTCTTGTGACATGGGCCTGTATTTCGGTATCACCAAGCCGAGGCTTAGCTTACAAGCTACATGGGGAGAGTGACGGTGGTTTATGTGTGTACTACAAGGGTGTGCGTGAGACGGGAAGGCAATTTGCCAATGCTGTGAAGGATTTCGATACCCCGCAGATTATCCAAGGGTGGTGGGAAATGCTTCCCCGAGATGCCTTTACATCTGAAATCTCGGTGTTTGTTGCGATCAGTGAGCCCGAGATGGCAGATACTTAAACACCCCAGAGAATTGCCAATATGATACGCTTTTGATCCTGCAGTCCCCAATCAATTTGCTGTTGTTGTCGTCGCTTCCTTTTGCTCCTCTTAGTCACTGTTGCATTCGCTCTCCCCGGATCTGACACCTTTCCCCGCAATTCCACTGCATCCCCATCTCTCACTATGCCTATGCTCAACGGAAAACCGAATCCTACCTTTATTGGTGCCATTGATCAGGGTACGACAAGTTCTCGCTTCCTGATCTTTGACACCAGTGGCGAGGTTGTAGCTACTCATCAGCTTGAATTCAAGCAATACTATCCTCATCCTGGGTAAGTTCGTCTACTACATAATACGTGAAGGGATGTTGATGTTTGGTTTAGATGGCATGAGCATGATCCTGAAGAGCTCATCAGCTCTGTTGAGCAGTGCATTGATGGCGCCGTAGAAGCCTTTGAAGGTCAAGGCCACTCTCGTGAGCAGATCAAGGCCGTTGGTATCACAAACCAGCGTGAGACCACGGTTGTCTGGGACAAGACCACCGGCAATGCTCTGCATAACGCTATTGTTTGGACAGACACACGATCAAAAGATCTTGTCCGTCGTCTGAAGCGTCGTCTTGGCGCGAGCGAGTTGATTTCGCGATGCGGAATTCCTCTCTCCACATATCCCTCCGTCAGCAAACTTCTCTGGCTTCTTGAAAACATTCCCGAAGTCAAAGATGCCTATGAGCGCGGTGTTCTTGCTTTTGGAACGGTAGACACGTGGCTCACGTACAAGCTCAACGGCGCAACGGACCGAGATGTCTACGTTTCTGATCCGTCAAATGCGTCGAGAACCATGTTTATGAATCTCGAGTCTTTGCAGTATGACGAAGATATTCTGGACTGGTTCAGAATCGATGACAAGAAGATTACACTACCAAGGATCGTGCGGTCGTCTGATAGCAAGGCGTACGGCACACTTGCTAAGACCTCGCTCAAGGGCGTCAAGATCACTGGATGTCTGGGCGACCAGTCTGCAGCTCTTGTTGGACAGAAGGGCTTCACCCCCGGTCTCGCCAAGAACACATATGGCACGGGCTGCTTTCTGCTCTACAACGTTGGTTCCAAGCCCGTGATTTCAACACACGGACTTCTCACAACGGTGGCCTTTGACTTTGGCGAGGGCAACACCATGTACGCCCTGGAAGGCAGCATCGCCGTCGCGGGCTCAAGCGTCAAGTTCCTCGTTGACAACTTTGGCTTCATCGAGTCGTCAGCCAAGCTCAGCGCACTCGCCGAGACGGTGGAAGATAATGGTGGGTGCACCTTCGTAACGGCCTTTAGTGGCCTGTTTGCGCCGTACTGGATTGACGATGCGCGAGGTACAATCTTTGGTATCACGGCGTACACGCAGCGCGGACACGTTGCGAGAGCGACGCTGGAGGCGACGTGCTTTCAGACAAAGGCGATTCTCGACTCGATGGAGAAGGACAGCGGACATGCGCTGACCGAGCTGGCCGTCGACGGTGGCATGTGCAACTCGGATCTCATCATGCAGGTACGTAAAGGATTTCTCTGCTCTCGTGGCAGTGGCTTAGACATTTGCTAATTCTTTTCTCAGACCCAGTCTGACCTTATTGGGATCCCTGTCAACAGACCCGGCATGCGTGAGACAACTGCACTAGGTGCAGCTATCGCGGCCGGCTTCGCCGTCGGCATCTGGAAGAGCTTTGATGAATTGAAGGAGGTGAATACCCAGGGTCGTACCATCTTTAAACCGCAGATCGCCGAGGAGGAGGCGACAAAGCGGTTTAGTCGTTGGACCAAAGCCGTCGAGATGTCCAAGGGATGGGCCAACGAGTAGTTGATTTGCTTTTTTGTTTGTTAGCTCTGTAGTTACATTGGCTTGGTTAGGTCTGATCTGTACTAGTATGTTTTACATGGATGGTCTGAAATACTGCTGCCTGATGGAACACCATATGCACCAACCTGTACCAAGAAGGTAACCAAATAAGCCCGACGTACAGTAGCGTCTGCCACTCGCCACGAGGAAATAAGTATGGAACTTGGCTTGTTCTGGAACAACCGCTAGACTCTTTTATGATCGTACCATAAGCGGCTCCGCACTTTTATTGTTATTTCCGGGGGAGGGGGATCTGTAGACCATCTCTTGGTGTGGCATCCATCACGGGGTGCGGTGCAGTTTGCTAAAGAGTCAAGGATCGGAATGTTTGTCGTCCAACCCCCGAGTGATCCGGTGCTGAAAAAAAGATATTTCCCTCATATGCCGGTGTTTGTGGTCCGGACATGCACATGTCACATGCGTAACGGCAATGCAAGGTTAACCATAGATAGAAGGTCGTTGTTGAAACCGTGACATGGATATAGGTCCTTGTCAACCAACGGCAGCACGTAAGGTACTTGGCTTTTGGCTAGACAGGGATCTCGCCTGCAACGTTGGGGCTTCATGTCCACATGCATTTCCACTGCTCTACTGAACGGTGCTGCTGTAGTTCAATTGCATTGGCACTGGGATTGAATGGTTGCAATTGATGCAGTGATATTTTGCTTGGTGTTCAGTGTCTTTTGCTTATTACTGGATGGATTTAGCGCTTCTGCTTGGCCATTGACTTCACTAGACCCAGTATTAGTCAACTAAAACCATTGCTCCACTCTGTGACACCTCCAGATTTTCTCTTCCCCTTCCCGCGGGCTCGGCCTTACTCCGTCGCATCTCATAATACCCAACAACCACGTTCTCACCTCCACTAAAAATCGATAGCAGACCGTGCAAGGTTTCTGCTTATTCCTTTCCCCAGTAGTTTGTTTCCCCAGACTGCGGAGAGAGAGATCGACATGCCATCCACGTCAATGAGCGGACCCTCGATCGCTGAGGAAGAGGCAAATTCGACGCTGAGCAACGACGATGGGTCCAGCGGCGACGAGTCGAGAATGACCAGCGCGGGACCTAATAAGAAGCGGAGGAGGGAGAAGCATCAGAAGATATCGTATGTACGCTCTGTAATGGCTGAGAAATTGAGTCTAAATGTGGTTGTAGGTGTGAGATGTGCAAGGCGCGCAAGGTGAAATGCGACCGGGCTGAGCCTGCGTGCTCGTGGTGCGCGAGACATAACAGAGCTTGTGTTTACCTTGAGAGGCAGAAGCCAGGTGCTGGGCGCAATGGATTTAGCATTGAGCTCGAGGCAAAGGTAAACAGGATTGATGCGCTGCTTCAAGCGTTGGGGAGGCGAGTGGAGGAGCATATCGTCCAAGATCACTCTTCAGTCGGCTCTCCAGGTGTGTCACCATCAATCACCAACGGCTATGGACAGCCGCAAGTCGATGGGAGACCTACGCCAAACACAAGCCTTCCAAGGCAGTCATCCTTCTCGCAGGCGAGATCACCGGGCATCTCAAGTCCATGGCAGCCCATAAACAACCAGAACAACACTCAGTCGCCGATGCAGGCACAACAAGGTGTCAATGCCCCAACACCAAGTCAGTCAAGCACTGCGCCAAATCCAACTGGCGTAAGGCGAGATCCATCGTTTCAGTCGTACACGATTGATCTACCGCCGCACGACATCATCTACAGCCTGGTTGATCTCTACTTCAAGCACTGCAACACGTGGTGTCCTATCCTTGAGCGGAAGACCATATTCGCGACCTTCTTTGGCTCAACCTCCATGGAGGAAGATGATCGAATATTGCTCTACGCCATTGTGGCTACTACGTTGCGCTTCCTCAAAGACCCGAGGTTATCACCGGAGATGAGCTCATATTATCACAAGGTGGCCAAGCATACAGTTCAGTTGTATGCCATGGAGCATACAACCATACCTGCGATGCGAGCTCTCGTAATCATCACTCTGGATGAGCTGGGGACGTCCAATGGCCCTCGTGGCTGGAATCTGCTGTCTTTACTGGCGCAAAACGTCAGGCAGCTGGGTCTGAGCGAGGAAAGCAGCGTCTTTCTATCCGCGGATGCTTCCGAGGTTACGCACACTGCTTCTTCTCATAGAGTGACTGCCGGAAAGCCCGAATCTTGGATCGAAGATGAGGGACGAAGGCGGTTGTACTGGATGATCTATGTTCTAGATCGATATGCAACAATCGCAACACCAATCTTTGACTTCATCCTCAACGACAAAAAGATCAACCGCTTCCTCCCCTGCTCATACGACCTCTTCTCAAAGAACGTGCCGGTTGAAACTCGCTCTTTGAGTCCCTACAACGAAAAACAATCGCCAATAATGACATATCTTGTCAACAAGCCCGAGAACCTCGGCAGTTTCGCCTACCATTGTGAGATTCTTGTTATTGTGAGCAGAATTCACGAGTTTCTCAAAACGCCCGTTGATGTCACTTCATCAAGCGACATGGCTGAATGGCGTAACACGTATCGCAACCTGGACAGGACGCTGGATGGTTGGTTGCAGAGCTTACCAAGCGAATATAGCAAAATCTCGGCTCTTTGCCACTCTGATCCTGCGAGTCGCGTGGCGAATTGGTTTATGCTGCACAGCGCATATGTCACGGCTGCTGTGAGGCTGCACTCTTCAGCCGCGTATCCAACTGTTCGATCTCACATTTTCGTTCCTTCGCACTACGCCATGCAAAGATGTTTATCTGCTGTGCAGAGTTTGGGGGATATCACCAAAGATGTCCTTGAAGCTGATGGTCTGAATCTCCTTGGTCCCTCGTTTGCCTTCTCGCTTTGGGTTGCTGCGAGATTACTGCTTGTTCATGCTGCGACGGTTGGATGTCCTGTGGACTCGCAGATTGACTTCTTCATTGATACGTTGCGCGATGTTGGACAACATTGGGAGGTTGCGAATAATTATTCCAAGATCCTTCATCGTGTTGTACAGAGGGCTCGGCAGGGCGATATGAACTTTTCAGCGATGCGAAGGTAAATCCAAACATCCGTTCTACGTAATATCTCAACTAACGGTCACAGGAGCGCATATGATCTAGTCACCCTTACATCGACAGCACGACACTCTGGCCTTGAGCCAACATCAACACAAGCTACGTCTCTGAGCGAGCTCGACAGTATCGATGTCTTTGAGTTCTTCAACTGTCCTCGAGTTTCAGCAAGCTCAAGCAGCCAGTCGCAGTTACAGCTACAACCTATGCGGGAACCAACCAGAAACAACGGAGTGCCCGACCCCGAGGCTGATTGGTTAGCCTTTGGATCCCCATTCAATCAGGTGTAGGGGGAAGTTCATTTCGTTTCGTTCATTTGAGACCATTTAAGTGCCTCGCGGCGCGTACAGCCATGTCTTTGAAGCGGTATCTGGCCTTGAAATATTACACAAATGTTGTTTAGTTAGAAATGAGAGTCTGATATTCTGTAAACAGCGGAGCATAATGATCTGCGTCACTTGAGTCAAACATGATCCGGACTGGGATCCCCAGCAACATGATCTGCAACGATGGAACAGTCTGTTATCTTCACCCTCTCCGTGCACGTCCTGCTCGCTTCAGTCCATTGTCGATCTCAGAACTCAATCGGATTGTAACGGGCCCCCAGGTCAACCTCAAAGTCAATCCAGCCCCAAACTCAATCTCAGCCTCTGATGCCAAGCACCGCTACATTCCAGCGCGCGAATCTTGACGAATATTTCCAGCCAGATCATAACATGTAATCATTCATCGTATCAAAATCGTTTCCGGCATACAACTCATCCCAATCAAAAGTACCGAGACATAAATACAAACACCCAAACTCAAAACTCCAGAATCATAAACCTAGCTATCCCAGATAGCACCATAAGCTGGAACACCACGTGTTTCCAAACCATAAACCACCTTTTTCGTAATCTTCTCATTCGCAATGATGATAACTGCTTCAGCCTTGAAGGACTTTACCAGATTGTAGCCCATCTTCACCAAGTCAGGTCTCCCGAGCTTCTTAGTATCGTGGATGACTGCGTTGGGAATGCGCTCGCTGATAGTCTGGCAGATTTCTTCCCCGAAGGTTTCTTCAGGGTTCTTAGTTGACCAGATGAGTTGTGTTGGACATGTTGGGTTTTGGATATGCCCGAGAACAGGACCGATGCCGGAACCTGTTGCGATGAGGACCACGCGGTTGAAGAGGGTTGCGATGCGCATGACGCCGCAGGTCGGGACACCGCGTGTCCAGATGTGAGAGGGGCCGTTTTGGATGGTGGACTTTGTCCAGTCGCCGGCGTTAGAGACGACAAGAGAGTAGCCCTTTGATCGACCGTTGACGGCCTCGGGAGCAGGGATGGTGGCGAAGGAATGCCACTCCTTGAGAGGTTTGTGAGAGAGACGGGTAAATGAACCGTTGACAGGTACAGTGTAGTCAAAGTGAAGCCTGATAGCGTGGTCTGAGAGTTTCTCGGCTTCCACTGGCACTTTGCGAAGGAAGCACCATGAAGAAGCAACACTGGCTGTCGCTACAGCCAATAACCAGAAGGCAGGCGACTTGACGCAAGACTCTCCGAGTGTAGTGCCAGATGGAGTGTTGTCGTGGGCCGAGAGCACAGTTTGTGCCCAGAAGAGAGCGAGCATAGTCCATCCAGCGAAACGGTGAGTTCTCTCGAAGAGATCGTGATACTGCTTGCGTACTGAAGGCCAAGCCATTCCGATCATGCCTACGAACATGGCAGAAAGGATCCAAGAGATGACTCGGGAAGCGATGGATAGGCTGCCCCAGTTGGCGCAGCTTCCGAAGGAACAAGCAACGTCGGCGATGTTTGTCGCCAGAAGCCATGCTCCCGCGCTAACAGCTGCGCCGGAGTGAACCCCGCCGAGATGGTAGATCTTGGCGCATCGAGTCCTGATAGCAAGAGGCCAAGTCTTTGGGATGCTGCAGGTAATAGTGTACAAGGCGTTGATAACAAATTCTTGACGAACAAGAACAGCTGTGGCTAGGTTGATCGCGGTAATGATACCCATCCACTCTCTGGTGATACCAGTCAGGAGGAGAGCGATAGCAGCACCGATGTTGAAGAGTCCAACGAGGGAAAACAGCCGACGATAAACAATGAGCAATCTGTGCCGCAGCCCTCTCGCATGCTTAGGCATATCCTTCTCAGGAAGAGCCTTTTCAAGATCATACTGATGCTCATTGATAAGCGTCGTATCACTCGCATCAGAAAATGAACTAAGCTGCGTAGCACTCGACGCATTCGAGTCCATACGCGCATGCAGAACAGCAGGCTGAGGTTTCCCAACCTCCACCATCTCTCTCATCCTCAGAGCTCGCTTGTCGATCTTTCCGTTTGCAGTCATAGGCAGACTGTCAAGTTGGTGGTAGTGTGTTGGCATGGCGTAGTAGGGCTGAAGAGTCTTGAGATGGGCTTCGACTACTGCAATAGGGCAGTGGCTGGGAGTGATGAAGGCGTGGATCTCATTGTTGATGAGAAGAGCTGTGGCGGACTGGACGGAGAGACAGGACTTTATGCAAGCTGTTACGCCGTCGAGCTCGACGCGGAAACCTTTGATCTTGACTTGGTCGTCTATCCGGCCGAGGATGTGGAGGGTGCCGTTGGAGTTCCATTGGCAGAGATCACCAGTGTTGTACATATTCGACCTAAGATTGAGGTCAGTCTCCTTTTCAAAGATCTCATGCCTTGTAAACTTACCCGTCTTGAGTAAAAGGGTCAGGTCTGAACCTCTCAGTTGTCTTGTCTGGCAAGTCAACGTAGCCACGAGCTACGCCTGCGCCACCAGCCCAAACATTACCTACTTCTCTAACAGGTACTGGCATAAGAAACTCATCTAGGATGTAAACATTGTTTCCTGGTGTTGGCCTACCGATGGAGAGAGGCTGGCCTGCTTGGTGCTGGTGCATGGTGTTGACGATAGTGGTTTCTGTAGGGCCATAGCAGTTGAAGTATGAGACATGAGACGCCCATAGGTCAGCGAGCCTAGATAGGTCAGTTTAAATAAACAAGGGAAGTGAAATGAAGTCACTAACTGTTGTGAGCTAGGCTCTCCTGCTGTTGCAACGGTCTTCAGCCTTGGGAAGTCCTGTGGGCTATACTTCGAGAGGATGCTTGGAGTGCAGATGAGGATATCGATCTACGATAGTCAGTGGCTAGCCTAACACTCGGACGTAGTAAACTCACTTGTTTGAGGGCCTTTGACCAATCAGAGCCCCGCATAACTAAGGTCCCGCCATTTGATAGACAACCAAGAGTCTCCCAAGCAGCTTCAAATGGTATGTCAGCATAGTTCTTTGTCTTTGGACTACTTGATTTACTTACCCATATCAAAGCTGACGTTCAACACTTGACCAACGCAGGCTCCTGGACCAATACCCAAGTTGCCTGGTGCTTGGCATAACAAGTTTGTCACATTGCTGTGAGTGACGTCGACTCCTTTTGGTGTACCTGTTGTGCCTAGTACTTGTTAGTCTTACCAAGACTAGGTGAAGATATATAAACGTACCTGATGTATATATCACATAGCAGCCATCCTCAGGCTTACTCACTGGAGTAAAGCCTTCGACACTTTGCTTGTTGATGTCTTCATCCTCAATGATGACAACATTTGTTACATCTGTATTTGAAATACGATGTGCCGTAGCCTTGGAAGACAAAGCTATCCTTCCTCCAGTCTGTTGTAACACAAACCGCAAGGTCTCATCTGCCACTACGCCTCCATCAAGAGGAACATACTGGGCTCCACAAGACAAGATAGAAAGGATACCAACCAACATACCAACACCACGCTTGACAACAAGCGGCACACGTTGTCCAGGCACAACGCCCAGGCTTCGTAACCGTTGCGCCAACCGGATGCTTCGTTCAGCAAGCTCGCCATAGCTTATCTCAAGAGCAGGCTCTGCAGATAGATCCCGTGCCGCAGTTGCCGAAGGCTGAGTGGTGGCATAGTGGAAGAATGCCTCTGTGACGGTTGAGAAGCTAGGTCGACTGCATGTACCTCGTGTAAACGATATTGGCACGGCAGCTCCCCGTGGGGAGGAGACGTCAAGCACAGATGATGCCATGCTAAGATCTGAGGCGTGTGTAAGATAAAATGAGGATCGTCGTACAATTCCAAATAGACAGAAACTCAAATAGATTGAGTAGGAGTCAGGTCGGGGATGGCGGGAGATTGTGCATCAAAGATTTGAAATTAAGGAGTTGCATAAGAAACATCTCTCCACACACAAAACGAAGGTCTGTTCTTAAATAAAGCCAAAGCCCTTCTCCCGCCTTTTCCTAATCCTGCCCAGCCTTCTCGTCATGCTTGGCAGGATAGACCCAACATCAGCAACCTTTTGATCGTCAACCAGTCAGCTGCCCTTTCGAGTTGCACCTTGGAGGAGTACGCCCCCCCCAACCGCCCCCAGAATGCGTCTTTTTTCCTCTATCGAGATACAAGAAGGATCCGCCTTGAAACTCCGGAGTCAACCTAATACGGTAAAATTTGTTGGTAACCAAGAAACCATCTGCCAAGCTAAGGCATGTAGTTCCAGATAGCGTCGAAAAGATGGACAGCTCAACAGGTATACCACATGACAGATGGGGTAAGAATCTGTTTGCTTTGGTCCGTTGGTCCCAGTTAGGTAAGTAAGTATGTACCTGAACTCATCGAGGCCCTTGACCGAAAGGAACTTCGAGGCGTGTGATGTGGTCTGCGTGCGTACCCCTGTCGGTACAGCAGATACGTACGTACGTACCGTAGGCCCGCAGGCCCGCATATAGAGAGGGATCTGCCATGGCCATGGATCCGTGGCTGTGGATACAAGGGTTGGCCAAGACATCTTTAGCACGCGGGTTCTGCGGGAGCTGCAGGATCTGAGTTCGGCATCTGCAAAATCTCACATGAGCCGAGATGATATGAGGTGGAGTTGGGCTGTAAGCTGTGCCGCTTTCGAATGAGGTTATCCAAGATAAGCCTAAATGACAGATAGCTTACTCATCACCTATATCGTATAAAATATAAAGAAAAAACAAGTATTTGACCTTTTCGAGCAGGTTTTCCAGAGACTCACCGAAATCTATCAGTCAAATCTTACTCAACAAAAGATCATCGGGTCTAAGAGCTAAGCATGCGAACGGCTCGACACTTGGACCAAGCCAACGGAATGACAGACACCAAGATCGACATGAGAGACAGCAGACTACAAGATTTTCACCAATACTTCCCGAACGTGGAATTAGTCCCCAACCACCGCCCTTTCAAAATGCCTCAGCCAACACCAAAATCTGCAGTGTCTCAGTCTCTGCAGTGCAGCCTGCAGCTGCTCGTTGCCTTTTGCTGGGTTGATCCCAGCCGTGTCTCAGTTGAATCAAAGACACTTTCGGTCTCCACTACCGATTGAGTGATCGGCGTGGCTAAGGTCGCGTTATTGACGTACCCGAACTATTTGATCCAACGCAACCCGACAAGACAAGCGACAGAGTCAATCTTGCCGAGTGCAGTGCTTTCAGCTACACTTTTCTCTCTTACGATTCTGTCATCGACATCGATCTGATCATGGATGAGCAATTGGTCCTTGCGTCCACGCCTGCAGACGGCGTACGCGTCCTCGCGTTAAACAGACCCTCCAAGCGAAACGCCCTCTCGCAGGAGCTCATTACCGTGTTTCTGGAACAGCTGAACACGGCGTCCAGGGACGATGGCGTGCGAGTCATTGTCATCACCGGCAGCTCTTCTTTCTTTTGCGGTACTGTACCCTAGCCCATCCATGCTCTGTACCCATGAGGGAATCCACACGCCACAGGGGTATAGCCCCCGGCACTTGTCGCGCTCTAGTGGCAGGGCTAAGCTGAACTGGAACTGACGTACCACTTCTTTAGCGGGAGCTGATATCGGAGAGATCTCGCGGCTCGATGCGGAAGACGCGCGGGGCTGCCGCTATCTGGCGGACCTTTGCTCGGGGATGCAGGCCGTGCGCAAGCCCTTGATAGCTTCTGTTGAGGGAATGGCGGTGAGTTTAGTTTTTTGCTACCCGGGGTGTTGGTCGAGGCTAGACTGACGATGGTTTTGCTGGGGATTGACAGCTCGGAGGGGGCTTTGAGCTTGCTCTCATGGTGGGTTGAGCTTTTTCCTTTCCGTGGACGGAACCCGTGGGTTGCTGACGTCTTACAGTGTGACCTGATCTTTTCCGCGGACGGAAGCCGCTTCGGTCTTCCAGAAGTGAAAATTGGTCTCATCCCTGGCGCCGGTGGTACACAGCGTCTGACCAACGCTGTAGGAAAGTACAAGGTATTTCCCTGGCCCCAAACCTCTTGTTACCTTGTGCTGACATGCGTGATACAGGCCATGCAGATGATCCTCCTTGGCCAGCCCTTATCAGCGGAAGAGGCCCGGTCCGTGGGTCTTGTCGCGCAGCTGTATGAGAGCGGCAAAGTCCTCGAGCATGTTGTGAAGGATCATGCATCGACGCTTGCGGCCCTGAGCCCCACGGCGCTGGGCTTGGCCAAAGAGGCTATTTGTAGATGTAAGTGGTCATCGTGTAGTTTGTGTGTCACGTTGACTAACAAATTTCATCATAGCTGATGATTTGGGAGCCGATCATGAGTTTGAGAGGAGTTTGTATTACTTTGCGTTTGGGACTGGGGATAAGCAAGAGGGTGTCAAGGCGTTCTTGGAGAAGAGGAAGCCAGAATGGGGGCCTAGGTAACTGTACGCGTTGGTCCTTTTGTCAAGTGGCAGCATATGCATGACGCGGTGACGATAGTTAACGTTCAAAGTGTATGTTTCCATAGGGGAATATCATTGGAGCGCGGCATATGCCTGTATTCTCTTGGACGATCCCGTGCTGCCAAGCTTTGCTGTCAGTTAACGATATTGTCGATCATTGATTATCAATTGTCCAGTTTGGTTGGCCTCAATTGAATCTTATGCTCAGTTCTCACATTCTCAGGCTCGGCACTGAGGTTGCCAACCTGCCAACACCTCTGTGCCCAGTCAGCACTCCTGCACTGAATTTTCTCTTATTGGATCTCAGGCTTGGCATTGGTACGTTCACTCCTGTTTCAAATCTCCTCATGAATGTCAGGTGATGATATGTTCATGTCAACGTGGATCATGCGCTACTAAACGCCGTCCCGCCTCGCCTCGGTGGACGACATACGCAAGTCAAGCCCGGAAGTCATTCCACGGATCCTGCAGTTATTTTCAAGTCTCATGCAGCGGTGGGCCGTGACTGCAGAGAAAAGATGATGCAGGAGTCCAGGGTTGGACCGGATCTGTTGAAGAAAACTAGCTGCATGCCAACACATGGTCCGGCACGGCACGAATGATCGAGATGTAATGTCGTTTGAGGAACAACTTGAGTCTCGACCAGGAATCTTCAAAGGTTTCTTTGATTTGCTGCCATGGCAAGGATCTTGTCCAAGCGTGCATTCATACCCTGTTGGCACAAATGATAAGCAGTCACCTACCAACAATGGTTCTCGTGTCCATGTGTGGACTTCAAGCCACGATACGAATTGACCATGTGTCCATCGACCAACATGAAGGACTGCGTATTTCGCAAGCAATTATTAGATTTGCCCATGCAGAGTCGTACGATTTATACTCCAGGCTAGGGTGATCCTCCCGCATCTCATCGTCTTAATCAGCGCCACGCCGTGACTAGTTAGCAATAGCTCGTGGTGAGCCCCTGGTATTAACTCCATTCGTCATTGGTGGGTGCGCACTTAAATGCCCAGGGTATCTTGTTCGCGTATATTGATTGACTTTTGGACATGCTTTCGATAGTCTTCAATGCAACATCCATTCATGCGGCCTAGAACCTTAAATATATGAAACGACCTCTCTCTGAACCGTACCTTTGCCGACAAGATCTTGCCGTGGCGACATATCACGGCGGATCGAGCGCTTGTGAAAATATTCTGATATTGATGCTATGTTTAGATTTGTACTCTAATCCATCCCAAGGGTGATTGTTAACTATTTAAGTGAAGAAAGTAAGAGGGAACCCCTTCCAAGTTTTATCTTCCATACTGATCCGCTGAAACTGAGTTCATAAATGTAGTACCAGCCAGTCGGAGAGTATCAGGCTGAGCCACCGATCCATTGGGATTGAAGTAGAAGTGCTCGCCGTAGCCGCCACCATTATTGAAAACAGGCCACTCGGGAACGCCGGAAACTGCAAAGGTTAGTTTGATATCGTACGTGTAGTGGACATGAAAAAACAAAAACTTACTTCCATGTTCGTTGGGGTTCAGCTCGGTGATGAAGCTGATCCACATATGGCTCACAAGCTTAGCGAGGTCAAGAACCTCCTTTGATGCGTTGACGAGAGGGCCTTGACCTTTGCCATAGCCTTGGCCGAGCATGTTGTAGAAGACGTAAGCGACCTCGACAAAGTGAGGGGTTCCAATGTAGTCGGCTACAGTCCATGTCAGTACACATAAATCATCTCAGGTGTATGAGTGATATACTTACGCATGTTGGTGTTGGGGGACTCGAACAGGTACGCATATGAAGGCACGTTGTGCTTAGACCAAGCATCAGTTCGTGCACGTCTCCATGACATGAAGAGCTGATCACCCTGCAGAGCAGCCCATCTTTTATACTGCTTCTTAACAGGATCACTAGGCTTGTAGCGGTAACCGGAAGGAATTCCAAGAGCATCGATGTTGGGATACAGAGCCAAGAGAGTCTCGATGGTATCGGCATCAAGTCCAGTTGATCGAAGACGCGCCACAGCCTCCTCAGTGGAGTCGACGCCAGGCAGGCCAAAGAAGCTACCCTCATCAGCATTGGTTCCAGCCATGAGAGGCACCTTAGTGAAGTTTCCGTTGGCGAGGAGCTTGGAGGGATAGTCCGGGACAAAGTCATTGTCAACAACAGGGTAGAAGCTGCCCTGGATCTTGGTGCTTGTCGCGTTGAGCTTCTCGAAGGGGACTTGGCGCAGACAGGCAAGCTTATCGGACTCCTTGTCACAACCAACAGCCTTGACGATAGTGTCGTAGCGCTGCTGAGGTGCGGTGTAGTTCTTCATGTCAGTTCCATCTGCTCCGGACTGGGCGATGATACCACGGAATAGCTTCTCGTCAACACCTCCGTAGGCCATGGCTTGGTAGCCGACGTTGCCACCGCCGGCACTCTCACCGAAGATGGTAACCTTCGAAGGGTCACCGCCAAAGGCAGCGATATTCTCCTTGACCCAGTGCAGGGCAATGCGCTGGTCCTTCAAGCCGAGGTTGGCAACTCCGGCATCGAGGATGTCCTTGCTGGCCATGAAGCCCCAAAATGAAAGTCTGTCTGTTGTTCGTTAGTCACAGGTTCATTTGGTATAGGATTATCGGCTTACAGTCTACGGAGACTCCGATGAAGGGCTTGCCCATCTTGACAGACTCCTCTACCATGAAGCTCATATTGTAAACACCGTTGGCGCTAAAGTCCATGGTCCAGCCTCCACCGTGGATAAAGACACCAACTGGGAGTTTCTCCTTCTTGTTGCCCTTGGACGTGGCAGGCCTGACGATGTTCAAAGTCAGGCAGTCCTCGCTGAAGGTCGCAGGACCTTGATCAGGGCTGTTCTACATAATGTCAGAGAGACTTCACACGAACATGAGAAGGGAGACTCACTCCATAACCGACACAAGAATCAGCATACTTGGTGACTTTCTTGACCTTGAAAGTCTCGTTCAAAGGCTGAGGGTTCTGAAGACGAAGTTGGCCGACAGGGGGTTGAGCAAAGGGAACACCGAGGAAGAGATCTTGATCTAATCCAGCGACATATTTGCCCTCAAGAGTACCATTCTTGACTCGCACCGAAGGTGCTTGTCGTCCAAGAACGCCTTCAGTGAGAAGCACGACCGCAGTGGCCAATTTCAAGAGAGAAGGCATAGTGAATAGAAGGCTTGGCGTGACACTTCTCGAGTCTCAGAGCCATCTTGTTAGTGGAACTCGTGATTATTTATTATTCCGACGGTCCTGGGTAAACCAAGGTCTTGGTCTTCTAGTTGACCAAAGCTCCGGCTAGAGTGTCATTGAGCGGAGAACAGAAACGTCATGCGGAACAATTCCCATAAAATCCATCAAGACCTCAATGCATCACGTATATTATCAACCAGGATACCACGCTACAACCATGCCATTCCCTATTTCGACCACAATTCCGAATATTCACGTTTGCCGAGGTCAACTGCCGTCCATCCTTCGCTGAATCGTAGTCGAATGATACACGCAAGAGTATTCCCCATGGGGAATCGCAAATAAACTACATGCGGGGACCTTTTGGAAATTTGCATGGCAAAACATCGGGACACTTGAAACCCCGGATATATCGATGGGGAACCACAAACGGGCCGTTAAGGTTCTTGTGATCGGACCGTAATTGGCAGCTGGACCACTAGTGATGGAACCATGGTCCTGGGATTGGCCGAGGAGGACTTGGCCGATACTACCCTCGTCATGATCATAACCAAACATGATCGTAAATCCCGTCGGTGTTCACGACTCGTGGGTAAAGCGAGTGTCATCTATTCTGCAGGTCAAGATGATACAGCCAATAGATGATGTGTATTTCTCCCCAAATTCTCGTCTGCACTGCAACGCTGGCCGAACTATTCTAAGAGTACTGGACCTCAATATCGAACTGGTCATTTTTGTCATCAATCAACGTGACCTTGACTCCCCATTCCGAGACCTCAAACGACTTCTTACCATTCATCGACAAAGTCCCGTCGTTCAATGACTCCGCGCCATTGTTATCCCCACAGCCGTTCGATCCGGGCGTTGCATCCAAGACCTTGATCGAACCCTCCGACGTGGCTAGCGTTGTATCAACGGTATACAGAAGAACTCCCGGTGCGCAAATATTCCCATCAACGCCCTTTGCAACACGAGCTTCAACAACCAAAGCAGAAGTGTCGCTCTTAGCAACGACAATGGCCTTAACACCGCCTTCAATCTCAACAGGAGTCAACGTATGCTTTGTCGTACCACGGTCAAGAACACAGTCGATGGCCTTATCGGCCAACCATCCAAGTCTCCATTTATCCCAAGCAAAGAAGTCAGGCGCTACTCCTCCCACATTTCCCATGATACTCCATCCACCAGTGTAGTAGCCAGTCGGCAGATCCGGCGTATTAGGGTAGTAGTCGGGCAAACACATCGAGTGTCCTGTCTCGTGATTGACCGCCTTATAGCCCCACGAGATGTAGGGATCAGCGCCGAAAGTGACAGCTCTTCTGGAGACGAGTTTCCCATTCCGTGTAGAGACGCTGAAGCTAGATCCGAGTGATCGGGTCATCTTGTCATTGTTGCGTGTTGTCGCGATGTAGAGAATGTCCGTCTCGGCTGGTGGTGCTCTCGCGCCATTGTTTGTATACGCGTCGAGAGCATCCTGGATGTAAGATAGATGCTGTTCAGCGCTGAAGCCTTCTTCCCATCTATACGATGCTGCGGATTTTGGCATGCGGTAGAACTTGGAAGTATCGGCCGTGATGTTGAGTTCAAGCTGGCCGTAACTGGCCGTCTGGTACCATTTTGCCGCATCCGGTACAAGAAGATCGCGAAGCTCTTTGACAGATTCAGAGGCCGGTGATTGAGCATCGGAAAAATCGACAAAGATCATGTAACCCTGAATCGTACCAGTTCCAGAAATACAGTCGTCCTGAAACCCATGTCCAACACTAAAGTGGGCATCGGTTCTTGGAAGCTTGCATGTTGTTGCAGCTGCTATCATCGAAGGCAATAATGCCGAGAACAACGATATCTTGAGCAGCATTGTGGACAACAGCTGAGTATGGAGAGTTTCCACGGCATTTTGGACACCTATCCCCGTTTATATGCCAGAAAGTTATTGAGTTTACTGGGTATGGAAAAGCTTGGACCAGCAGATGGTACATTATGTTCCTAACATGTTTTGTTTATATGGGAAACACGAGCTTTAAATGATAAGGATAGCGATGCGAAACGAGACCTTGGATAAACTCCTGTTTCACCCCGTTCAGAAGCGGTTGTGGCCAAGCATAGCAGCTTTCTGCAAGGAGGGTCAGCTCATGCTCTAGATAAATGATCAACTTTCATCTTAACATGGAACAAGAACTTTACATTAGTTTTTCCGAATGCTGGAGCCCGGGGATCGCCAGATCTAGTGGTTACCTTTGCCTTCGACGCCTCCTTTCTCTTCCTTCGCCCTGAAATCTTGTGAGTAGTCGATCTGATTATGAAAGTGCTCTCTAGCATCAAGAACAGTGGTGCAAAATCGCAGCTTCATTTCTCAATAGTGTTGTACAAAAATATAAAAAAATAGAAAATAAATATGAAAATAAAAACCTCAAGCGCTGGTCCTAAGAGTTCAATTGGGTGCATTTGGACCTTCGAATACTTACTCAATAATAGTTGAAGCTTACGGCACCTTAATGAGACATATAGAATCAAAACATTGAAGTCCCAACTAACTCAAGCTTTTACAGATGGTGATCGATTTCAGGAATTAGAAGCCTGGATAGTACACCTGCCTTCAAGACTAGAATCAAAAAATCACTCTCACGAGGAAACACATTGGCGATATAGAGGCTTCTAGACATAGATCTGGAGGCCTAGTAAGAGCTGACATCTATGTCTTGTTCCCATACACGTTAAAAGGTTACTCGCCCAGAGTATATGTTAGAACAGAACCTGTAGCTTCTCCCATTCTTGGTCGTCCATAACTACCCGAAGGACAATGGAGCTATTCTTTCACTCAACTCAGTATCCAAGAATGTAAACTCAAGATCATCATAGGCAAAGCCAGCCGACGAGAACCAGCCATCCCCGAGTGGTATAAGAACTCAACGAGCCCAGCATTGCTGTAGAGAATTTTTTGGTGACCAAGGAATGGCGATCAGTTTTTTTATGACTTCGAGAATGCATCAAAGTTTGCATCAAAATAGCCTCTTGACGAGAAAGGCGGAGAGACAAACATTCCGATATCATCGACCAGCGACACTGCCTCGACCTCACCGACCTGCAATACCTAATTCAGACAGTTCGAACACCCAAGTACATGACTCTCAGAGAATTTTGGTAACGAGGGCTATGTCAAAATAGCTCCGCTCTGCGTCTGAAATGCTGAGCAGACTCATCCCACGCTCGACATGAGTTGGGGTTGACAAGTCTTCCAAGCAGTAAGAAAATGCCTTTGGTGGCCTCTAAGTACCCTTCCATTTTCTCAACAAAGGCGTAGACCTGATGAGTAGCTTTCGGCTGGCTGAATCCCGGGCCACGGTCTTCCCTGCTGTTTGGAGACTCTTTATCTCAGCTGCTGCCGCCTCGATGAACTTCACAGGTAGGCGTTCCGCTGTTTTTCGGAGGAGGTTGTGAGTGCTCCTGAAGTCATTGATATTGCCGGCTATCAAGTTGATATTCTCTGGAGCTATTGCTGAATGATTGCGATTTATCTGGTACATTAGGGCGATATTTGAGACTTTTGTAAAGGAGGCGGGGTCAAGTCAGTTTCAAGGCTGCGCGTCAAGGGATTTGCATGCTCATTTGGGAGTGTGCTAAGCTAGATACCTTAGCTGATGGTGAAAGGTTCGCTATGAGATTCATTTCAGACATTCCGTTGGTAGGTCCTTATAAGTACAGTATTAAAAGCTCTTGGTTATTTATGAATAAAAATCCTTCATAATGCCGCATGAAAATTTTGCCATCTTAGCATATGACCTAAGTGTTTGCTGCTTGCTTTGCCGTCGTGTTGTAAATCTGTTTGCATTCAGTTGCATCTGATAATGATCTTTCTCAGGGAGGGACTGCAACTGGGTCTGTCAAAACTAACGGCTTTTCATAAATGAGCACTGGGCATCGACTGAAGTAGGTAAAGATATGAGTTCCCCATGGGAACAATACTCTGAGGAAATACCTGTGCTCTTGGCCACGGCTAAGTAAGTGCCAATCTTGACCATGATGAATAGTTGGTGAGAGATGAGGTGGACGAGATTGGCATACCCTGTACCCTATAGTTGGCAAAGCAAAGCGCCAGCATTACGGATATTGGCGACTGACAGTTGCTAGTACCTGAAACTAACGAGCCACAAATTTTGTACAAAAATTATTTGCCCCTGAGCCAACGCAGCAAAAACTGATGATAGCTTCAAATAGCGTGACGAAAGGAGTTGAAACGAATCGATAGCGTGGAGGGACCATGGCCTAAAACATGGTTAGTTCAGGGTGGAACAGACAGAGGGACGCTGATTGGCGGCTGGGCGCGCTATTGACAGAACGCGCTTTCAGGTGACAGGGATTAGAATCTGAGGATTTAGGACAAAGACAGGGCTAGCTCAGGGGTTTATCGGGACTTGGTTATCGGAGCAGCTTGTCACGACGGTCACTGGAGATGAAGCCTGAGAGCACCGCTGCAGTTATGTTTCGCTGGAAGTCTACGAATAGAGGACTGACAGTGGCGAAATGATCAAGGCCTCAGAGTACAGAATATTCCTACAGGAATGACTCCGGATCATGAGCATCATCGTCAAAGCAAGGGGGCGGAGCCAGCAGCCATCCAATTAAAACACGTTACAAGTGGCGTCTTTAGCTTCAGCTGAGGAATCGTGCTGTAACAAAGGGGCCCCTCTTTTGCAGCTGAAGAGAAGATAGAAGTAGGTAATCGAGAGAGAGGAGAATATTTCTCCTATTCAGCGATTGAACTCTGGAGTTTCAATTGACGATGGTAGTGGACATTTGAGGGGCGTTGTTGAGGCAGAGGGAGGCCTGGTCTGGCTCAAACCGTGGCGCCCGACCGTTGAGTCTGATGCTAGCGACGGCAGTTTCGGGAGGAGGAAAACAGAGTTACAGCCCTGCAACATTCAAAGTTCAGATTTGGGCTGTAATTTTCGAGGTGGCGACACAGGACCCGGCAGTGATGATGTGAGATTGCGAGTGATGTTGATGCCATAAGAGCAACCTTCAAGCCCAAGAGGCATAGCAATTGATGGCAGAGCCCTTAAAAAGAACAGTTCCGGCGATGCGCTTCGAGAAACACGCTGGAAGAGTGACGAGATCTGGTAAGAAATTGCTTGGCGGACAGGATCCATTAAAGGGACCAAAAAGTAAGCGTAAGCACCCCCGCATCGCGTGCAACCTACAGTGCCCAGTACAGTATCACCATGAGCAGAGACTCTAATAATAACCTTATGAAGACAATCTTCAATCCTATCAATCTGATCGGCGGGATAACACTTCATCAGAAACACAGCAGCAAGGTTGATTCCCAACTACCGTGGCCTCATGGTGATGGTCCCCTTTTTTCTCAGGCGCTGTCACAGATTGATTACAGTGGATCAACGAGGCGTCAAGCCTTGACCAACCGTTATGAAGCGCTACCTGCACTGAGACAAGCACAAGATCGCTACGCTACGCTACGGTAGGGAGAGGAAAAATGATACTGTATCTAAAGTAAGAACCCCCTGGTTAAAAGAGAGTCAGGGGGGTCTGTCTCGATTCCTTTATTCCCCCTCTCTGAGCTGAGCTGTCTGTCACTCTCCTGTCTTGCTTTATTTTTTATTTTTCTTGCTTTCCGACATTCGTTCTCTTACATTCTTTATCATTCATCACACAGCAATTAATCGTCCGTTCGTCAGAAAATGACCGTCCCAAGGTCAAACAGAGCCGTGCTCTTGGCCGCCGTCGTTTTTGTCACCATTTTCCTCGGTCTTGCGCATTTCCACCTCAAGTCCCCCTCCGAGTCAACACAAGCCGTAAAGAGCGGAGTGTAAGCCTTTCTATTTCCCCCTCTTTTTGCAGCAATGAATTTGATCTAACAATTATCCTTTTTAACAGCAACGAGCCCGCGCCTTTTGTCCCCGAGAAAGAAGCCGCCGCCGCTGCCCCGACTTTCGTACCCGGCGAAGATGAAGAGATCGGCGCGACACCCGCTGTCGAGGTCGTAGCTGAGACGCCGAAGCCCGAGGAGCACCACCATGCTGTCACACCCAATAAGCCTGAGGCTGATCCCGCGGAGGAGCCTAGTGATCCCGAGGAGATTGCTGAGGCTGAGGAGCTCGCTGCGAATGCCTCTCCTACTCCCGCTGCTGACTCGCCTGCCGCTGACTCGCCCGCCGCTGAGCACGAGCAAGAGCACGAGCATGACCACGAGGAAGCGCACGACCACGAACATGAACACGACCATGAGCATGAAGAAGAGTTCGTCCCCGAAACCGAAGTCGAAGAAACACCTGAAGCTCCTGCCATTCCCGAAGCGCCCACCGGACCCAACCTCGATGCCTTCACACCTGAGCAATGGATCAAGCCCGCCGTGAAGGTCAACGACCCCGAATACTACCCCTACGGCCACTGGCCCTCCAAGCTTCCCTCCGACAAGCCCATCTGGACCAAGCCCCTCGGCAAGAAGCTCTGCATCGTCGACCTCGAGAGTCGTCGCTTCGACAAGCCCGGCCAGATCTGGTCCGACGAAATGACGTGGAACAAGAGCCGAGAAGTCCACGGCCCATCTGGTGGTACACTGAACCACTGGGTCTACTGTACGTCCTTCGCCTATTCCCCCCCAGCGCTCGCTGTGTACTAATGTCTCAATAGCCAAGATCCACGGGTACCAGTACTACCACATCAAGATCAACGGCTACCCCGACCGTCGCGATTCATGGAAGAAGCCCTCCGTCCTCTCGCAGGTTCTGAAGAAGCACGACGTTTGTGTCTTCATCGACTCCGACGCTCTCTTCAACAAACTGGACCTCCCCCTCGAGTGGCTCATGAACTACTGGAGCATTTCTCCCCAGAACAATTCCCTCGCCCTCCCCTTCGATCCCGACACCCAGCATAACCGCGACCGACGAGGCAACCTGTTCCTGAACACTGGTTTCATGATCATGCAGAACAAGAACAAGACATACGAGATCTTCAAGGAGTGGGACGACTGTGCCAACGACGGCGGCAAGTTCCCCGGCTGCACCGAGTTCCGCAACCGAAAGGGCTGGCAACCAACTGATCAGGGCGGTTTCGGCACATTCATCCGCTACGAGTATCCCGATGAGATTCTCTCCCTGCCTTGTACCGAGGCCAACGGCTTTCCCGAGAGCAGGTCAGGCTGCGACGGAAAGTTCATCAAGCACGTCTGGATTGGCAAGGAGGACCGTCTTGTCCAGGCCGTCGGTGCTGTCTTCCCAGGTGTTCTCCTCGAGACTTTCCACAAGCAGTTCCTCAAGGAGTCGGAGAGCTTCAAGACTTCCGAGGATGATCTGATCAAGCAAAACGGCATGCCTTGGTAGATGGTTCGTCTTTTTTAGTGCTGGAGTTTTGTGCTTTAGTGTCGATTGGCGTTTCAGTTCCCCATGTCTACAGTTTGGACATCACTACACGGGAGTCGGATGTATAAATAGAGAATGTAATTGGATATAGATCTACGAGGAAGGGGGCGCGGTACGGCAGAGCCTGAATATACAAGTTAAACTGTTCATTTGGTCCTCCCAACAAGTCGCTACGTTCGACGCATGCAAGAACACGAGACCTCAGCCCCTACAATAGGTTGCAGAAATCTTAGACCAGGCTCAGGGAAGAACTGCAGTAGGTTAGACCGGCTTTAGCGGAGTTCGGTATGAAGAAAGCCTAAAATTTGGCGAGTTTATTCTTCTTTCCTCCTAAATGCTGGTCCTCGCAGTCGTCTTCTTGGTTTGTCCGTGTCCATCTTTCTTGAACAACAGGGTTACCCCCCAATCGTGTATGCCATTGGTTGTGAAATCCCGATCGCAGAGCTTTGCAGACTTGGGCTCGCTGGCGCGATGGTAGGAGTGGACTAGATGTATCGCTGTTAGAAACTTATGCCCTATAAAGTCTATTTCGTCCAGTCGATGAAGTGGAACATACAGCCGCTCGAGGCTGTGAGAAAATCGTCAGCATCTGTACGATATTAAAGAAAATAAACGGAGCTAATGAGAATATTCCATTAAACCCAATGCATCGGGGTATGTGATTCGTGCTTATCTTGGTCTTAGGAACATCAAGGATAAGGGAGTCTCACAAGACGGTAGGAAGTCGGAGGCTTGCTGAGATTCAAACGTTGTATTCACAGATTATCACTTGTAGGTCTCATACGACGTCTTGAAAAGATATTCGGTCTTGGTATTGTTGGGTTTGTATTTACTTAAAGGTTGCGAGATTACGAAAGAGTGGGACTTTGATATAAAAAGTTGACTTCTCATAGAACTAGGCTTTGCTCTAAATAGTTGGAATTGGGTCTGACTAGAACATATAGATGATAATTCCTGAGTCTGAGAATCAGGAGTCATTTAGCATGGAGGCCGGCTATTCACCAGCTACTCCGTGACAGCACTTCAGGGACGGACATTGTCGACTCAAAGAATATTCAGGGACAGATAATTTAACCTGAATATTTTGCTTGGATATTTTTATTATTTATCGTGCTTTTCTAAAGTATATCCTTACTGATATAATTCTTCTTTAAACAGTTTTAATAATAATTTATAAATAAAATATTTAATTTAAATAATTAAGTAATTCAATTTTAGAAAAGTATATAAGTATACAAATTCTAATACTTTTATAAAGACAGGAGCAAGTTTCTTAAGTTCTATATAGCTATTATATACTCCTGCAATAAGTTCTGATAGCAAATGATAAACATATTGCCTTCTGGAAGCCTGGGTTAACTGAGATTTTTCCATATCTTGACTTCATATGTCTCGTTGAGGTGCCATAAGCTCTAACTATCAATCGACAGCGAATAACACTAAGTTCTGTGCGGTGAATATAATATCTTCTGAAACAGTGAATGAAACACATGTATCTTGCCGTGAATGGTTTATCACTAGAACAGGGCATCAGCCACTCGAAGTATTCCTCACTGACGCTCAGAACAACCATCATTGTTGCATCATAAAAGCTCGTCTTTGACTGGGACAAACTCAACAGTTCATTATACAAAACCTCTTCCTGCTATCAAGAACTGATCAACTAATTCTAGCAATCATGCCTGATTTTGTTTCAAGCAATGAAACCTTGTGTGGAAGCTGGCTGGAGCAGCGAGATGTCGTCG
Organism: Fusarium lyarnte (nom. inval.); assembly: GCA_014898885.1. Lineage (NCBI taxonomy): Eukaryota > Fungi > Ascomycota > Sordariomycetes > Hypocreales > Nectriaceae > Fusarium > Fusarium lyarnte (nom. inval.). The sequence continues at coordinate 29,967 of JAAVUB010000336.1, forward strand.
CGCCAGGGGAAGGGAGTTCACAGTTACGACAACGGAAAACGGAACAACCGAGCTGGGTTTGGACATGCTGTAGTTGTCGGACATCGCACATCGAATCTTCCATAATCCAATGCCCTGGATGCAACAAATCGAGATGCCATCGTTGCGAGGTAGAACAGAGGAGCGGTCAGAGAACGACACAGATCAGTACCAGTGAGGACACCATGGGAGACTCGGTCCATGTATCTGGTCGGAATATCAGGACACAAGATCTGCTACCATGATTGGAGGGATGGCGTCTTGAGAATGACATTCGAAAAAAGTAGCATACTCTCTTTCAAGCAATGGTAAATATCCGTCAAGGTGCTGGATTCGCCTTGCTCGAGCGTCTGAACCCCTTTAATAAGAGAAACTCTGAAGGCGATCTTGGGACGATTACGCATTAATAGTGAATCCAAGTATTGCATAATCTGGGTCAAATTTGATGTGTGGTATTATGTCATCGCGTGATACTGCCTGTCGTCTAGTATATCGTCTAATGTAACCGTAATGGGAATTATCCATGTTAAACCAGTATACCCGTGAAGTTGCACCAGTGACGATTCTACTTGTTTCTGCCTAATATGCTGTGTCGCCTTGAGAGTGGCCTAGTTACCTATATAACGAGTTGTGTCCACTCCCAGTATTATCACATATCTGAACTTTTGGAGACTCACAGTCGAACCTTGGACTAACATCCATTCTCTCTTCTTTCCCCTTTTCGAAAGTAATCCTTGAGTAGGTATCAAGACGAATTATTTATTAACTATTTATAATAATAAAATTTCTAATATGTTTCTTAGATTTATAACGAGCAACAGAACGGCAATAAAGAGGCACAGGCATGGCCTGTTAAAAAGAAAAGTGAGGAATCATGATAAACTGACGGAGCTGTTAGACTATATAAATAATCTGATTTACGCTAAAAGTGGTGCAGAGTTCGAGGGAGTCAACGACAATGGGAATCTTCAACAAAGCCGGGAGCTTACGCAGGGAATGCTCAAAATTTTGAATTATATATAAGCTGATCCTAAAAGGATTGGGACCAAAAACTTGGTTGATTGGTTTATAACCAACGGTGGCAAAGAGCCGAGACGCAGGTATCAAGCCGAAGTGGTCAACCATTTCTGCCACTCAAACGAGCTTCAAGAACTTCAGTCCAACAGCTCCAATATCTCATCCAGGAAGTCATGTCTTATTGATGATAGAACGAGCAACGGCATAGTTTCGACCAGCAGTGGCAGCCGGAAGCCTCTGACTTCCCAAGGGTTGTATATTGGATTCGTGGAAAAGGTAAACCTCTCCTCTCCCCAAATCGAGCATCAGTAGTGATTAAGATAATAGAGATTCCACGAGGTGCCATCTAACGGGGGGTTCAAAAAGCCTAACACAGACCGTAGGCTGGTGTAAGAACTTCTAGGAGCTTCTACCGTCTTTCGAAGCTTCCATGCTGATATAACTCTAGCTTTATTATGAACCCTGATAGCCATGCATTGGTCAGTGTAATGGCAACGGCTCCTGGATATCAAATGAATGCTTTAGTACATTTCTTATACTCATGTATTGCTTTTCAGCCTTATATAGGAGTCCTATCCAAGGTAAATGTGACGCACCCTTGTAAAATCTCCGCAGATTTAACTTCCTCTATGTGCAGCCACAAGGCCTTGTTACATATGAGCTCTCATTCCATTTACCTTTCTACTCATGTAAATTAACCCAACATGAGCCACAAGACATACGATTCAGGCGAGATGGTACTCCCCTGAGAAAGGTTCATAATATGAGCTGTCTTCGAGGCAATTCTGTCACAACACCCACGATCGACTACCTTTGTCAGGCACAAATTGCAGTATGCCTTACGCCAATGGACGGTGGATTTTGGACTGGCTATTGTTTCGTCGATACATACTTTCAGTCTGAAGATGAGAGGCAATGTGTTGAAGATTATTGTGACAGAGGCATGCAGGTCGACCCTTTTACCACCGGAAAACACGATGCTGACATGCCGATCTTAAATCCCGACGACTACTTCCTGATCTCTCTTCGACACCAACTGGTCGTTTTCAAGGACGAATGGATGAACACAGCACAGAGGTTTAAAGAGAGAGTGGCAACATATGTGATAACTCCAATGCTCCGGATTTCGAACGTAACTAATTCTTACGCAGGTCGATGGATTTGACTTTGCATTGGCTAGCAAAGAATCCCAACAGCCGCTGGCATGGCTTCTGCATCCAGGACGCAAGTCGACTGAGATGGTCGTGTGCTTAGAGACGGCCATCGACTGCTGGGATAACTTCACTTATCCGGACCATATGCAAACACGTTACGGATGCCAATCAATGGTGTCTATTGAGCAGACTTTCGCGGAGGTGAGGAACTGCTTGAAGGAACTGTACAATATCTGCATGCTTTGTGACGAGCACTAAAGAACAGTAAGGTAGTCCCCAATGACACGGGACGACACTCACACTGATATAGCTAAATCTCCACAACATCGACGAACAATACCGGATTTCCCGCGTGCAGGCGCAGGTTTCTGCAAACACGCAGGTTCTTAGCTGCTTTCTACTCTACGTGTGTTCCTTTGGAGATCATAATGTGTAGATGTGCTGATTTGCCTTTGACAAGTTGTGTCGCCTATTACCCTCGCGGCGGCAATCCTCTCTATGCAGGAGGAAGCGATCCCTGACTTTTTGGGCCTACCAAGCTTTCGTTCTTTTTATTGACGCCCATGCTGATACTTCTTATTTCTTTAGTTGCGCGGCTGGTTCAGCATTGGGACAAGGTTCAACTGTACATGTCTCATCCAGGCAATTGGGTTCAAGCTCGCAAACGAGATGTCAATATTGGGATCGTCTAGTGGCCTGTATTGGTTTGTGTTTTTCCAATACCCTTTCTTTCGTCTATGGATCACTTTCTGTAACTCCGTTTACGCCTTGCTCATCAACTCCTTGCGTTGCGACAACTGGTCGCGTCCAATCAAGCTGCAACTCATTCATCGGCACATCCCACAGAATCTTTTGCTCGTCCTTGACCACAACAAAGCCCGCCTTCTTATAGAGATACAAGGAGGCCTCCTGGGTATTCGATGTGAAAAGCGTCACCTTATCAAACTTTTGCTGCTCAATAAACTCCATCGCCGCCGCCATCAAGCGCTTCCCTACTCCAAGCCCGCGAGCTCGCTCATCGACGATGAAACCGCGTATTTGCGCTGTGTTGGGCAGTTGAAGGTGCTCCGCATCGATCAGGATCGTCCCAACGATCTGTCGAGTGAAGTCGGCGGAATTGCCAGAAGGTGTTGACTGAACTGCAGCGAAAATTTGGTTGCGAGGATTGGTAAGTCTTTGGATGAGGTCGGCCCAGCTTTTGGCGAGGGAGGTCTCGAACGCAAGACCCCAGGATTTGTATGGGTGATAGTATGCTATGTGCATTTCGAGGCATCTGGCTAGCAAACCAGGACGATATCCTGGCTGAATGGTGATGTTTGACTCTGGGATTGTCATAGTTGTCGCTCGATAGGGCTTGGTTAGGGAGTAAGATGGATGAAATGCTGCTGACACTGTCCGTATCTTATTAGTGAGAAGTGCGAGGGCTGAGGGGTCAATTGACACACGTCACTGGTCACTGTGTGCAGGCCTTGGCACGCCTTTGTGGTCAATCTAGTCAATTTCATGTCATGTCATATTAACGTGCGGGGTATGAACCGCTTTAATGTCAATTAATGAGCGGTTCCTTTATACATCAACGTTCCGACTGGATGGCAGCATGACATGTCAGTAACAGCAACCAAGCGTCACACTCACGAGAGGAAAGGACAGAACTATCTTCTTTTGCCTCAGATCGCGATCGCACAAGTCACCAAATCTCGTTACTGTTGAGGGTCGTCTTCAGGTTAAGTGGTGGCAAGCTTCACAATCCTACAGAAAACTCAACATTCGACAATCTAAGATAACAAATCCGCCAGACGATAAATCTGACCTTCCTAATCTGGGCACAAAACACAGGGAGTTGAATCCTTTTCCAAATTTCATGAACCGGCGGGGATGGTCCACAGCAACCCAGAGAGTTGAATCCTTCTGTAGGTAGACAAAGCTAGGGTGCAGTGAATGACCAGCGACCCCTGCTGATCAAAACGCTGGGCTATAGCGTCTTGTCCTGGGCCATGGCACACCTTGAAGCACCAAGCGCTGCTGTCAAATGAAGGAGCATTTTTACAATTAATAGCACAGTAGGATTAAGAAGTGGCCAAGTATTGTAAGCCAGTTTATATTTAATGGCAACGCTAGTATGCAAATGCCCGCCGAAATTCATCAACTATTTATTTTTATCCACCCAAGCTTCTTAAATGATGAGCTTGGTGAGGAGCTTGCCCTGGTTGACACCGCTGAACAGCTTCATCCAGACCTCAGGCTGCTGCTCAATAGGCGCCTCAATGACTGTCTCAGCAGCCTCAAGCTTGATGCGGCCATCGGCAGTGGCGCCAATGAGCTCGCCAAGAATGGCGGGCACCTTGTCCATATAATCAAGCATAATAAATCCGCGGATGTTGATCCTGCAGGAGATAAGCTCGAACCAGTTCTTGAGAGCCATGGGCTCATCAGAGTTATATCCGCTGACGGCACCGCATACAGCGATGTGGCCGTGCTTCTTGACGCGGGTCAGCATGGCGTCGAGGATGTCACCACCGACGTTGTCGAAGTACACATCGACCTCGTCGGGGGTAGCAACCTTGAGATCCTCAAAGAATGTAGGGCTCTTGTAGTTGAGGCACTCGTGGGCGCCGATGCTCTTCACCCACTCGCACTTCTCGTCAGAGCCGGTGATACCAATGACTCGCTTAGCGCCGAGGATCTTGGAGGCGATCTGGACAGCCATAGAGCCAGTAGCGCCAGCAGCGGCTGAGATGACAATAGTGTGCTCGGGCTTAGCCTCACCGGCATAGTACAAGCCGGTATACGCGGCCAGACCAGAGGCGCCAAATGCACCAAGGAAGTGAGTGGTGGGCAGGCCGTTGGGCAGGGGCGCGAGGGCCTGGGAGTTTTCGGCTTCCAGGATGACATATTCGCTCCAGGTGCCCAGGTGGAAATCCATGCAGAGATCGCCGACCTTGAACTTGTCCGACTTGGACTCGACCACCTCGGCGATGATGCCGGATCGCATGGGCGAGCCGACGGGCACTGTAGGCACGTAGAAGCGCTCAGGCGCGACGGTGCTCTGGATGAAGTTTCTTAGGCCAGTGTCGTTGGAGAAATACTTGACTTTGGCGAGGATCTGGCCATCCTTCAGCTCAGGCAGTGTGACGGTCTGCAGCTTCCAGGTAGCGTCTGGGCCAGACAGGACAGGCTCCCCTGTAGGCTTGTTGGCGAGGACCCATTGCTTGGTGGTGTAAGAGGATGTCATGATGATGTGTGGGAAAGTTTAAAAAGAAAAATGTTTTGTTTCGTGGGTATATTTGCAGACGGTTGGTGGAGATAGTAATATGCTGGTCTAGTTTTACGAAAAACGTTGCTTTTTGAACCCAGTCCCGTCCAGTCAAATACAGCCAAACCATACTTTATAAGGACGACGCGAGTTTGCCGTGATTAGAAAAAGCTACGTTGCTGTGCAGTCTTGGCCTAAACCTTTACGGTGGCGGTCTCCGGGGGGCATGAGGGCTGCATTTCCGACGAAGCGTTCTAGCAGGGAGGACCCTTGAGACCTCCTTTCATGCATGGGCAGCGTCCATGCGACGGGCACATTGAGTAAGGACACCGACAACCTGGACTGTGGGCGGCCATAACGTGGCGTGGCATGGAAAAACGGGGAGGGTTACTGTGACAAGGAAGAATGAGATATGACAGAAGGGTTTACGGTATCATCCAGAAGCACGTCAACGTTTCGATCGATATTTCCGAAACTCAAAATTAATTAAATTCCCTATGAAGAAGTTGTTCTATTTTACGACCGTTAGACTTGTACTAAACCATCGACGGCAGCGCGGGAAGCTTATCTTGCAGTCGCGTTTCCTCTTCGCTAGTGTCGAGTCAGTGCGGTCTTTTCTCTCTCTCGTCGTGATTGAGCATCGGCGAACTGCGCTCTTCTTGTGCAAGATCGCCACTCGATCCGGGGGATAAAACATGATCCGTTTGGACAGTCAGCAGATTATTTTCTACAGTAGGCTAACGTTCTCCGAAGGATATTTTCAGGACGCAGGCTAAAATCTCGTTTTCTTTTCCTTGTGGGTTATATATGGGGAACGCTGGGATGGATGGAGACGCTTGACGGCGGATTGTTCACCAAGTGGTCAAGGAACGAGACGGGACGGGCCCCAGAAATACTCCGTTGTTTCTAATTCTTGGCGAGTAATTTCAGTCGACCATTTCTTGAGTCTTTATCTCAACTATCTCGGCAGGGCCGTTTTTTTGCTTTTCTCCGCATTGTCTGTTCTCAAGCCCTCGGATGATCTTAGCCCTATAAGTCTTTGTTTTATAATGTTTAGGTCAGCTGGCCAGTTCTCTTTGAGACAAGATGGTGAGCTTGTTCTTCAGCCCTGACACACTGTCGTTTTCGCTCTGGAAGCACTAGAAACCCGGCACTTTCCCGGCTTTTCATTCGACCCGTTTACGATGTTACGGCTGCGGGAGTCGAGTCAAGAAAGTGTCTTTGATAGTGGAGTAGCCTGTAATCAGAATGTTTCATGCGACAACTTCGGTTGGTTCGCCTGTTCCAGCACCAATACAGTTGTATTCTGGATGCCAAGACGTTATTTTACGTATCGTCTTTTTCTCCCATTGGGTCGTAAATGAGCCTCTCACGTGAGGCTCGGATGTACAACGCCAACCGAAGCATCCAATCCGTCCCCCCTGAGTGTATCAAGACCCAACGTTGAGGCTCCCCTC
>JAAVUB010000337.1:0-37311 GCA_014898885.1 Fusarium lyarnte (nom. inval.)
GGGTTGGGGGAGACGGAGAATGAGGTTCTATGGAGGAGGAGATGGCCCTGAAGAGATTTGGGATCTGTAGTTTGTTAGTATCGCAAGAATCAGGGGAAAGTGAGGACTCACGCTCGGGGTTGAAGTCGAGAATATGTAAATCGCCATCCGCATCCGCAGCAACAATAGCCAGATCTTCACCATCCGGCAAGAAATCCGCCACCACAACTGGTAACCGGCCATGGCTCTTACCCAGGACCTTGAAAGTATACGGCTCCTCAGTATATCCCGCGAACCAAACCCCCTTGAACACATCAGCCATGAGACACAACCCCGTACGCGGCAGTTCCCTCGCAGTAGATACGTGGCAGCTCATGTCGAGGAACGCGACTGGCAAAAGGGACCCGTCTTCCTTCAGACCGCGCACCATGCACTTTTGCCCTTGTGCGACGAGCATGAGGCCTTGGGTGCCGATCTCTGAGATGGCCGTCACGCCGCCGCGGGGAATGTCCTCGCGCGCGATGGCCTTGAGACGCTTGTTGGTCTCGGGTCTGCCGGGCTCGGGGATGACGGTTACGATGTCGAAGACATGAACGCGGCCGCGGATGGGGAGGTCTTCGCCCTTTGAGACGGCTGTGCCGACTGTGACGAGGAAGCGACGCTCTTTTGTATCTTCTGAGACTTCGAGGTGTAGTGTTTTCATACACTCGATGGATTCGCAGGACTCAAGCTCGACTTCGTGGATGACTGTCCAACTGACGGGGCTGATGAGCTTGAGAACGCCGCGGGGCATTGTGGGTGGGAAGGTCAGTGTTTCCTTGGCCCATTCTTTGTGATAGTCGTCGTCTTTGGGGAGTTCGAAGGGCTCGCTGATCATACAGCCTGCGATGTATGCACCTGTTGGTTGGTGATACGCAATGCCGCGAACATCAGCACCCAGAGGGACTTTCTTGACTGAGATACCAAGCTCGGTGAAGTTGGTATCTGGTGGGAGTTGGGTTACTCGAGCAATGCCTTTGTCATCGGCATAGATGAAACCGCGGTCACAGCCCTCGGTGTGGAATGTACTCATACCGCGGACGGCGAGGCCTTGAAGACCGATGACGCGGGGGATGCTCTTGCTGGACTTTATGACGAAGCTTGGTGAAGGGCCGGGGAGGAAGACGGTGCTGTAGCCGTTGATGTTTGCGCATGGCCGGAGAGGGACGAAGCGTGGCTTTTCGACGTCGTCCTGTTCTGTCTCGACGGGAATTGTGGCTAATGTTGTGTTGGAGTTCTTTTTGAAGGTGAGGGTGGCGGAGAGACTGGTTTCACCGTTGTCTCTTACATGGCGAAGAGGTTCGTAGATTGTGAGGTCGTCAGTTTGGTTGCGGAGCTGGTCATGTTAGAGAAGTTCAGTGAGGGTGAAGAAGAACTCACTATGAGATAGGGAGATTGAGATGTGGTGTCGCCAAGATCAGCGACGAGAATCTCGCGGAGGTTTTCTTTTGCTAGACCACGTCGTAGTGTGTAGTCTGCTGAAAGGTGAGGGGGTACGTAACTGAGACCTTCGGCAACGTAAACGGGCTTGGAGAGATCGGGGAGTGCGTATACCTGTTTAGTCAGTAGTCGATCTCCAAGGGGGAAAACTGTAACTTACATGTAGTGCACCAGTTGAGCTGAGCAGGAACATCATGATCTTCTCAGTCTCTGCGCCCTTGTCACTGGCATTCGGTTGGAAAACACCATTTGTATCCGCATACAGACATCCAGAGTGCCACTTGGTATTCTGGAGAGTAGCATCCATCTTTTCCACCTCCTCAAGTTCATTGTTGCTGTCGATCTGTGCCAACATAAGACTGCTGTCGTCGCGGATGAGAAGGAGGTAAGGATCAGCAATGCTGGCGCTAGTGACGCGAGGTTCAGCACCAGTTTCTTCATCGAGCATTGGTAAGATCTGAGTGAGGCCGAGATCTAGAATTGTCAGTATGTGGGAATGAGACCCAAGCAAGCGACTCACCTCCATCGTAGGACCGAACCTCCGATTTGAGGACTTGGATGATCCTCATCTGCTTGCCCATCGTTCCAGCCTCAACAGTAAAGCCAGCCGCTGGATCAAACTCGGTATCCTTGAGAGTCTCAAAGCCTGCGCCAGTAAGAGCATACACATCTGACGTCTCATAACCGTCAAGATCGACCTTGGCGACTATCATATACTTGTCATGCTGTCCAAATGTCTCGTACTCATTACCTACGCCGACATTTCCACCGAGAGCCTTGGGCATTGGCTTCTTGACAGACATGGTCCAGAAGCCCCTCGCCTCTGGGAACTCAAATCTTCCAATGATCTTGGGCTGGATGTTGCGGTTGAGGATAGCAAGTGAACTGGCTTTTCCACGTCCCACGACGCAGGCAAGATGAAGATCCGAAACGACGCCCTGTGACAGAGTTGCCTCTTCACTATCAGGGTGGAACGATATCTTGCCAGGCGTCAAGTCCTTGATCGGGGCGATGCTGAGCAGGGTATCGTGAATGCGGAAGCTCAACTCGCCCGCTTTACCTCCACCATTGAGAGCCTGAGCCGGTTTCGCGGCTGCAGATTCGGTGCCATACAAATCGTCGTCCTCGTCGTCTTCATCCTCGAGGTCCAGATCATCCATTTCCAGTCCAATCTCCGCATCAATAAGTCGAGGCTTTCGTCTCTTTTCCTGTCCCATCTTTCTTGTCCAGCCCAGTACAACAGAGTCGCCAACTTCACTACCCACGAAGTACGCATTCTTGCCAAGTCTCGACGCTGTCGATGCGCGGCTCTTGATTAGGTTGCCTCCGTTCTCATCTGCGACAACCCTGACGGTAAGACCGGAGACAGTTCTGCCATCGATCTGGAACGTAACTATTCCAATGCGACCATCGTTGAGAACGAGCAAGAGCTCGCCGTTTTCAATTGACAATGTCTCAATGACACAGTGCTCCAATCGTAGGTTAAGATCCGCCTGATCTGTCAAGCTGAACGAGGTAATCTGTCGAGCCATTGAGTTCACCGCCACACCATTGGACTTGCCAGACTGATCAACATGGATCAGCTCATTCTCTCCAATCAACAATGAACCGCCAACAGGCGCTGGTAACGGGATAATCTTGAATAAATCTCGAGGAAGATCGGTAACTGAAAGAATAGTGGTCGAAGCTCGCTGCTGCAAATCCAACGTAAAGACCTTGTACGTAAGATGATCTTTCTGACCAAGGGAGTGCGCTCGCTCTTGGCTAGAAGACAGAATACCAAAAGTCGGTTCTCTATACTCATGCAGGAAAGCGAAGTGCACGGGATGAAGCAGACTGGGATCAAGGAGCGGAAGACGGAGAACAAAAGATGGTGTATACGCTGGTTCTAATGTGTCGCTATCTCCATTGGCGACTGTAGTAGACTCCTTGACGGGTCGTGGCCCATCGAGATCCTCATCCCAATCATCCATCTCCAAGTCTTCTTCCGCTTGTCTGAATGGTAGGATCGCTAGGTTGCGCGAGCCGAATTGGAAGGCAGCGCATCGACTACCGGGGTCAGCTTCGAGGTAATTGGTGTATTCGTCGAAAGAAACCTCCCAAGGCGCTCCGTGCAGCTCCTCTTTCTCGTAGTAATGGATGGAGATGGTTTCAAGGTTACTCTTCTCAGGGTCCCATACCGCCATACATAGTTTGGCAGCTTTGTAGGCTATCAGGAGAGCTTCACCTCCACATTTCGAATGTTTCGTCTTGACCTTGGCCAACCCCGTCACGGTACCGGATAGTGGAAGCTCCGCGACAAGGACTAGCTTCGTGAGGTTCGTGCGATCAGTTCGGACAAGCATTGTCTCACCGCCAAGAAACGAAGACTCAAGGCCATCATCGTCGTTCGCGCGGTGATCAAATTCGGGTTCAGGCTTTGTTGTCTGGGCAGGTTGGTTCTCGGGATCGAATTCGGCGGAGATGGCCTTTGTTGTAAAGATTTGGAGGAGGGAACCTTTTGCGACAACGAGATTGGTAGCTGTGGGTGATGTGAGAGAGACAGTCAAGGAGTGTGTGACGGCTGAGGGAGCCGCAAGCTCGGTGTAGGCCTGCATTTCAGCGAGACCATTATTTTGTAACCGAGAAATTGGCTGTTTTGGTGAGCTCGTTCGTGTCGTTCGCGATGTTGCTTTCTTGAATGTTTGGCCCAAAAGAGTAGAGCTCAAAGCTCCAACGGATAATTGACCGCCGTCTTCCGGATCACCCTGGCCAATCGATAATGGTTAGTCCAAGTTTCAGGGGTGAGGCAGCGCATCTCCACTTAGCACAAACGCTAGCGTATACATTGCGTCACGAAAACATCGACAGCTTCAAGCTTGAGCTTGACCATTTCTGATCGAAGCCACTGAATCTTGTTTTTCTACGAAACTTCCCTTTCTCTGATTGATCAAGGTTAATCACGTTGCTACACAGATCAACTCGCTAGCGACGTCACCCTTGGTTTGGGATCGATTGATCTCCCTTTAAATTCCCCGAGATCTGCTGCTTTAAAAGGAAGACATCCCCAAGCCACGTCGCGACCTGGTCTGGCGGATTCACTTCGACTTGCTTGTTGATCATCATTTGCAACAACAGCATTCCAATTTAATCCAAAATGGCCCACGCAGGCCTCGTCCAGACCAGTTTGATCTGGGTCGCTTATGCTGTTGCTGTCGTTCTCTGTTTAGCAGCTGCCATCATCACAACATTTACCTGGCAAACACCCCGCGAACGTTCGGCCGTCGTCAGCATTGTCGCCATCATCAGCTTGACTTCTCTACTCGCTACGGTTCTACTACTCCCTGTCGACATTGCTCTCGTGTCTGCGACTGCCTCTGCAACACTGGGCGCGAAGAAGGACTGGGCTACTCCCGAACGCATCGACAGTATCCTCTACACCCTCAAGGTCGTCTACTACAGCTTGTACAGCTTCGATGCTCTCCTCTGTCTGATCGTTATTCCTTTCGCCTACTTCTGGCATGAGGAGTATGACGAGATCGAGGTTGAAGAGGAGGGCCGAACCTTGAGCAGCCGCTTCTTGGCCGCTGCCAAGTACACACTCTTCTTCGTCGCATTCGTTGTCGTTCTGTTCTTACTCGGATTCTTCGTCCCTGCCGCCGGCGACAGCTCTCAGTCGCACTGGGACCTCGACTACTTCAGGAAGCTCGTTGCTCAGAACCATGGTGAAAAGGCACTCACCTTCGCACTGGGTCTTCTGCTCACCCTCGGCACACTGCTCTACGTCGTTTACACCGGCGCCGGCCTTGCCCTTCTCCCCATCTCGTTCATTAAGGCGGCGCCCTCAATCTCGGCGCCCCAGCTCCATCAGACAACTGCTTCTCAGCTTGAACAGAACCGCGAACGCCAGCGACAGATCGAGATGCGCAACGCTGGTCGACAAGAGGGCATGTCCCGAAAGGATCAGCGAGAGCTCGATGCTCTGGTCAGGGAAGAGCAGACCCTCGTGCGACGCGAGAGACTCGCGGCCGAAGCTCAGGGCGAAGGTCGCAGCAGAATCTACCAGGCTTGGCTTAAGGTCTGCGCCGTCTTCCGCCCTATCAAGCTCCTCGGTGGAATTTTCCTCCTCCTTCTGTCCCTCGTCATCTTCGTATCGATGCTCATCACTGGCATTGACAAGGCCAAGAACTCGGTTTGCAAGCAAAAGTGCGGTTACATCCTCGGCCAGATCCACGTGTTCCAGCCCATGAATTTCATCTTCGTCAAGTCCGCCAAGGCCTTCCCCGTCGACTACATCCTGATGGCCCTTCTGGTTCTTTTCTTCTTCAGCAGCTCCATCTCTGGTATCGCTACCGTGGGCATTCGCTTCCTTTGGGTTCGCATCTTCCAGATCCGCAAGGGTCGAACAGCTCCTCAGGCTCTTCTCATTGCGACTGTCATGCTGGGCCTGATAATCTTGGCCACCAACTACGGTATCGCCATGTTGGTTGCTCCCCAGTACTCTACCTACGGCACCCAGACATTCTGCGCCAACGAGCCTGAACACCCTGGAGATCAGCCAGATTGCAGAAACCACAAGGACATGATCCATGCCTGCTCCGAAGCACTGAAGTACAAGCACGCCAAGGATGTTTGCACACCATCAGTCATGTCAACATTCCTCAACCGCATCGCAATCACATGGCCCTTCTTCGGTCTGGTAGACTTCTGGGCTCAATTCGCCTTCCTCGGCGTTTTCCTCATCGTATTCGTCACAGCTCTCTTCCGCACCCCCAAGCTCAACCTTTCTCAGATCGACGAAGAAGCCGAGGCCGATGAGGAAGAAAGTCTTCTCGCATCAACTGGGCGACGATTCGGCGCGACGTGGCAGGATGTGCGAGGAAAGCCAAGCAGCTCAGGAAACGAGTCTGCCAACAACGGCAATGGCTCACAATCCGCTGCTTGAAGCTCACGTATAAACTAGTACGAGTTAGTTCGGATTGATGCAGGCATCTTGACTTTGGTACGGCAACACGGCAACACGGTGGTTCGGAGTTTAGTTTCGCAATATTTGGGTATCTGATGTTTAACACGCAAGGAATGGCAAATGGTAGTGAGGTCTAGCTTGAAATTGAAATGGTTTATGCTCCCAGCGCTACTTTCTTCTTCTCCGTCTTCTCCTTCTTATCTTTAGTGAACTGTACAGCTTTATGACTCCTTTCATCGAAGCCAGCTTGTGGTCCCCGATGCATCTCGTACCAACACCGCGTACAGTAAACGTCATCGTCGCACCCTGGGCATCGCACTGTTGCGTCCTCTAAACAAACAGTACACCAACTCTCCACATCGTCATCTGTGTAATTCGTCCGCGAAGTTAGGCGATTCACCGGTTGACCTGAAGGTTTGGACGTAGGTACGGATGGAAGGGCGAGGGAATCTTGATCTGGAGACGGTGCGCGTAGAGCAGCGAGACGGGCAGTTATATCATCTATATCTGCACTCCCAGCCCGATTCGAAGAAGGGATGTCGGCGAGGTCTGAAGGGACGTCCGGAAGAGCGATGTCTTCTGTTTTAGAAGTGGCTTGTTCGGGTTCAGACTCGGATTCTGGATCGGGGGTCTTGGTCTTTGCGAGGGCTGCTTCGACTTCTGCTTCGTCGCGGAAGCGGGCGATGACTTCATCAACATCTTTGTTCATAGCTTCGCCATCTGAATCATCCGAGTCATCATCCTTCTTATATTTCTCGTTTTCTGTATCCTTTGGTATTGAGTCTGCGAGTTGTTCTAGAAGTGCTTTGACTTGTGCATCATCAGGTTCCGGGTTAAAGCCTTCTTCGGGCTGTACGTCGCCTAGTAGCTCTTCCAGAGTTTGGTCGTCTGTTTGGAAGATGGAATCGTCTTCTTCATCTTCTAGTTTGGGGGAGTCCTTCCTTAGTGTCTTTTCTGGCTGGGGTGTTAGCTTTGACAGTGTTGGAGCTGCCTGTCGTGCCGGCGCTGGCGAAGGTTCATCGCCACGGTCTCGTAGGGATTTGAGACGAGCGGCTAGTGTATCATCTCGAGTTGGTTCCTTTTTGCGCTCAATCAGATCAACCTTGATCCTAAAGTAATGTTAGTTGGGGTAGATATTTGAGGTCTACAGGTAATATACTCTGTTGATACTGGCTTGTCTTGGTCTGCGCTGTTGCCTCTAAGGGCGTTTAGACGATCAAGTAGGGACTTGTCGAGATCCTTAGACATAGCGTATGAGCTAGGGGGGCTGAGAGTGAGTCTGTATGATGTGTGAGGTTGTTGATGAGATGTTATGATGAAGCGAAGTGAGCCTTGGATGAGGATGGTGGGGGCGGGGTTGTTTGCGCCCAGGCTTGGCTGAAGAGTCAATTTGAGGCTCAACTCTGGGCGTTATACAAGGAAAAGTGTAGCCATGCACGTCACGATCTTGATTAAGCGAAAAGAACGTATTTCATGAAATATTCAGCCCTGGTATGGCTTGCCAAGGAGCCATAGAGGGACGGCATTCACTTTGATGTGGTGCATGTGCAACTGGGCGACAAACATCCCTGCCCTCCACTGCAAACATCACATCACATCACATCCAGGCCCCTGCATTTTCATTGTTGAAGAGCCTCAATGACGCAGATAAATACAGCACAGTCGGTTCTGTTGCCTGTCACATCGATTGTCAAGTCGTGAACCTTGCGGTGGGCTTCAGTTACTTCAGGAACGGAGTTCATCCTGAAGGATTGTGATGCCTCGAATACGAGATGGCTTAGATGAAGATCACCCTTCAACTGACGACATAGCTACGACCAGTCAACTGAGCAGACAAGTGGATACCTATCATTTTCGATCTGTCGTCATGAAACATCAATCAATTGAATACGTGTGTTCAATTTGCCAGTTCCTCTCTAATCTAATCGCTATCTAAACACTCGCAGGCACACGCGTCGCAGCTAAGACTTACGCATGCTCGGAACGTGGGCGGCGCCAAAGTTCAAGCCTATGCCGTGCATCAGCTATTTTTACCCATCAGTGCCTTGATTAGCGGCCTGCAAACGGGTCCATGCAGCTGGAAATGCAAAATCCATGTCTCGGATCCCTTGAAATCAATAAGCGCTAGAGAATATTGATTCCAAGGTGACGTGGAAACATAAACCAGCAGTTTTCTTCTTTCGTATCTTTTTCTTTTGCTGCCATGTTGCTAGTCACTTCTTCACAATGCTTACAATGCCGTCGCTGCGTCTGAGCGCAAAGTCAGTCCAGATCACAGCAGCTATTGCGTCGATATGGTTCTTCGCCGCCGTTCTTTACCACTATCGCGATGTCTCTTTTCACACCCCGAATAATAATTTTCAGAGCGCTTCGAAACCGAGTTCGAATTCGCGTGGTGTTGCATCGATAAGGCTTGGCGCACGATATTTTCTCGATTATCCTTTGAAGGACGAACCGAAGGCGATTTTTGGACAACTTGGACAACGGACGGAATTGCTGGGATCTTGGATCGAGGAATTGGAAGGGCGAGAGGACAGTCACGAGACAGCAGAACTTGTTGGACAAATTTTGGAGAAGCAGTTTCCCTGGCTCAATTCGAAGCAGGGTGCTTCGCCGCCTCTCATCGATGTCTACAATCGTCTTGGTCTTTCGTACAACAACAAGAGTGTGAAGTCTGATGAAGCGCCAGCTGGAATCGTTATCCCCACAGGCGAAAAAACACTCCGATTCGCATGCCATCTCATCGCAGCATTGACGCGCGTCCACAAGACTACTCTCCCCATTCAGGTTGTATACGCAGGAGACGATGATTTATCCGCCGCTGGACGAAAAAAGATACAGCAAGCTGCCAATGGAGTCAAGATCGAAATGCTCGATGTTCTCACTGTTTTCGACGACAGTACACTGAAGCTGGTTGATGGAGGCTGGGCGATAAAACCGTTCGCTGCATTGGCCAGTCGCTTTGAGCAGGTCATTCTTCTCGATGCAGATGCTGTGTTCTTCCAAGATCCGCGACAACTTCTTCGCCAAGATAGATTTAAAGAGACGGGTGTACTGCTTTTCCACGACCGATTGCTCTGGAAGAATGGGTTTGCGGATCGTCAGGATTGGTGGCATGATCAGATTAAACATCCCAGTCCTGAGACGGAAAAGTCGCTTGTTTGGACGGAACGATACTCTGAAGAAGGTGATTCTGGTATTGTTGTCGTTGACAAGTCAAGGCTTGATGTTCTGCTTGGACTCCTCCATATTGGATGGCAGAATTCTGAGCGGGTGCGGAACGAAGTCACGTACAAGATCATGTATGGTGATAAAGAGAGTTGGTGGATTGGTTTTGAAGCCACAGGATCCAAATACGCCTTCTCACCTCATTACGGCGGCATTGTCGGGTGGTTAGGTCCAACGAAAGCCGAACTCGACGCAGCAAAGAAGGCAGAGGAAGACAAGAAAAAGGACGGGAACAAGCACGATGACAAAGAAGAAGTCCGCGTCTGCAGCTTCGTCATCGCACACGTCGACCAGCACGAGAAACTCCTCTGGTACAACGGCGGTTTACTCAAGAACAAAGCCGTCAACCAAACAGAATTCGAAGTTCCGACGCATTGGATGATTGATCAGAAGTGGCATAAAGGTGGAAGCAAACAAGCCATGAGTTGCATGGTCGGCACGAAAGCGAGTGCCTTGACAAGCGGGGAGAAGGATGTTTTAGCAGAGTCGATACGAGTAGCGAAGGACATGGATGAAAAGCTACATTTGGTCTGATGAGGACAGACTTGTATTATGTATGTAATATTATGAATGACATAGAACGTTGAACAAGGATAATACTTTGTACAAGAACTGGAGATGAGCTACCATCGGAGGTCGGAACCGCGAGATGATCGACATGAAGGATTATGTTCCCATGTAAATCTGCAACGGACAATTCCTGAAACGCGTGTCCACGGTAAAAGACCGTTGAAGATTCCGGACCCAGTTCATGTCTTCGGCGCCGTTTCATAGCGCTCGGGACCGTCTCACGCCATCGCGCGCCGGACATGTACGAATGTCCGTATAAGACCGTAAGACCGTCAAGGAAGAAATGTGTATAAAAGGGCACAAAAACGTCACACAAACACAGTTAATTTACGGTAATACAAACCAATTAATTCTTGCTAAGCAACCGATTCTTTTTGTTCAATTAATTCGAGAGCCGAGTTCTTACAAAATGGCACTTCGCTTACCCCTTCGAACTCGCCCAGCACCGCTCATCGCTGGACTCACGGTTGGAGCTATCGGTGTTGCAGTCTGTTCGAAAATGATGTTTGGGACAGCTTCGGCGGAATCTCGTGAAGCACAGAAGATTTTCAAGGGGGGTTTTGCGGCGGTCAAGCTGCCGTTGCATAGCTCGGAGGATGAGACGCATGATACAAAGAGGTTGCGGTTCAAGCTCCCTCAAGAGACTGCTGTTTCCGGACTGCCGTTGACTTGTGAGTTTACTGCATAGCGTTTCTGGATTCCCGCTGACTGAGTATAGCTGCTCTGTTGACGTTCACGTGGCCTGAGGGACCTTGGCTTCCTACGCCGAGACCTTACTCTCCCATCTCACCCTCTGGTAGGTCACCCACCTTCAGACTTGAAGTAATTACTGATCTGGATAGATGAACCCGGCTATGTGGAACTCATGGTCAAGAAGTATCCCAACGGCAAAGGAAGCGGCTATCTCCACTCCCTCAAACCAGGCGACAAGCTCTTCGTCCTCACCACCCTGCCCGGCTACAAATGGAAGCCCAACACCTTCTCGCACATAACGCTCATCGCCGGCGGCTGCGGCATAACGCCCATCTATCAACTGGCCCAAGGAATCCTCCGCAACCCCGAAGACAAAACTCGCATGACTCTTGTGTTTGGCGCAAACACCGATGAAGATGTTCTGTTGAAGAAGGAGCTCGATAGCTTTGCAAAAGAATTTCCGGAGAGGTTTAGTGTCAAGTATACGGTCAGTAGGCCGAAGGAGGGATCGGAGATGAGGAAGGGCAGGGTTGATAGGGAGCTGCTGGAGGAGGTTGTGCCGAAGGGGACGGAGAAGGTTTTTGTTTGTGGACCGCCAGCGATGGAGGAGGCGCTTGTTGGGAAGAGGGGGAATGGTGTTTTGGGGAAGCTGGGTATTGAGAAGGGCAAGATTCACAAGTTCTAATAAGGTGTTAGGGAAGAGAGTATGACTAGTCAAAATTGGCTGGGGTTGGGGAGATAAAAGGTTATCCCACTCTGATCAATGTGTATATTAAGAGTTAAACCGCATTGCACAAGCATTTCTCGTCTTCTTATTCAGGCTTAAATGAATAATTCTTGGATATATATGATAGAAGTCAAAGTAAATGGGAATCCCGTCATGGGTCACGGTCAACGCGAGGCAATGATCGGTACGACATGGTAAATATGCAATTGCTAACTCCAGTTCTACAAAGTAACGACCTAATTTCCAGTGGCGATACTATGCCTGACTCCCAAACTGCCATTTGTCAAAAGCGATCTCGAATCCCTCTCCGGTACAGCAACCTCATCCGTCATCTCCGAAGCCGACCCATAACCTCCACCACCAGGCGTCAGAATAATAATCCTATCTCCCGGTGCGAAATGCGACGTCTTTCTCGGTCCGAGCGAAACCTTTCGCATAGCTCCCGTAACAGGATCTTTCCTCACCCAGATATTCTGCCCCCTCTGCCCCTCCTCACCACCCTCAAGGCCGTAAGGTGCCGTGACTCGTCGGTCCGTAAGGACAGAGACCTGCAGAGGCATGCGGAACTCCATCTCTCGAACACAACCATCACCGCCCCTCCATTTTCCGGCACCACCGCTACCCTTCCTAATAGAGAACTCATGCAGAATAACAGGATATCTCTTCTCCAAGATCTCCGGGTCCGTAATCCTCGTGTTCGTCATGTGCGTATGAACAGCACTAGCACCATGCCAGCCCAAACCAGCGCCGGCACCTCCACAAATGGTCTCGTAGTATCCGAAGCCCTTTGTTACTTCACCGGTGACAGGATCTGTACCGCCGCAGCCGAAGCTGAGGTTGTTCATTGTCCCTTGGGATGCGGCTGCGGCGTTGAAGGCGCGGAGGACGAGATCGGCGATCTTTTGGGATGTTTCGGTTGTGCAGCCGACAGTGGCGGCGGTGGGTGAGGGGGAGAGGATGGTGTTTTGGGGGCAGACTACTTTGATGGGATTGAGACAGCCTTGGTTGAGGGGGATGTCGCCTTTGGAGATCATGGAGCGGAGACAGTACTGCTGGAGGTTAGCTAAGACCAATGACTGAGGAAGGGGGACTTACCATGATGACGGAGTATGAGCAGGTTGGTGGCGCATTGAGGTTACCAGAGTGCTCAGGGCCAGTGCCAGTAAAGTCGAAAACAGCATCTCCAGTGTCTTTGTCGATGGTCACCTTGAGCTTGAAGGGGATACCATCATCGTTATACTCTGTCGCTTCAAGAACACCGCCCTCGTGCTTCGCCGCAAATTGCTTGAGAAGATCGCGCACAGACTGAGCAGCGTTGTCCTGAATAGCGTGCATGTATAGCTGAACAACAGGCCAAGTGAACTCTTTAATAAGAGCTCGAATCAACTCAATACCCTTTTGGTTAGAAGCGACAGCAGCCTTGAGATCAGCGATGTTCTCTGTAAGAGTGCGAGTACCACTGCAGCCAGGATATGAAGCGGGCTCGTCATAGAGATGCTTGATCAAACCGGCCTCATCAAACACACCCTCGTTGATCATCTTGAAGGACTCGATAGCGGCACCCTCTTGCCAGAGTTCAGTGGAATTGGGAGGCATGGAACCAGGGACGATACCGCCGATGTCTGCGTGATGGCCACGGTTGGCGACGAAGAAGATGATCTCTTTGGGGTTCTCTTCGTCGTCAAATACAGGTGTGATGGTGGTGATATCGGGAAGATGAGTACCACCGGCTTGAGGATGATTGCTGATGATGACATCACCGGGCTTCAATTCACCAGCCTTGTATCGCTGAGCTTGGTATGCGATGGCTGTGCTCATTGAGCCAAGATGACTAGGGACGTGAGGGGCATTCGCAACGAGACCTCCGTCAGCAGAGAAGATGGCGCATGAGTAATCCAATCTCTCCTTGATGTTGACAGAGATCGAAGTCTTCTCCATGGTATGGCCCATCTGTTCCGCGACAGTCATGAAGCGATGTCCGAAAACACTGAGTGTAACAGGATCAACAGTCTCGGTGGCGACATTCTGCTTCTCAGCCTTGTCAACCTCAAGGATAACATGCTCTGGGAGAATAACACCCTTGCTGAGATGATCAACAACAATGGTCTGGGTCTTATCGATGATCATCGCAGGACCGGTGATGTGAACACCAGGAGACATGGACTTGAGCTCATAAACAGGGGTTTCAGTCCAGCCGTGATTCTCGAAGAAGATCTTTCGAGAGAAGATTGGTGTTGGGACGGGAGTTAGACCATCGGACTGGTACTTCTTGAGCTCTTCGAAGGGACTGGAGATGTTGAGAACGCGGGACTTTCCGACGCTTCGAACTCGAACATCGTCAATGAGGATATTGCGTGATTGAGAGAAGCCGAACTCCTGAGTATGTCTGGCAGTGAATGCGACGCCCGCCTCGCCTACATTCTCCGACACCGGGATCATGAGAGAAGTATCGCTTCCTTGATAGCGCATGTTGAGGAAGTACTCATGCTCGGTAGTCTTAGCATCAAAGCCCTGAGCCTTCAGACCCTGGGCACCCTTAGAAGAGAGGGACTCAAGACGGGCTTTGATCTCGGGGACGACTTCTTCGGAGAAGGTGATGGCGGAAGGTTCTTGGTTCTCGACAACGACATCGGCGAGAGCCATTCCATAAGCAGACAGGATACTGGAGTAGCAAGGGATGATTGCGCGCTTGATACCGAGATCTCGAGCGATGAAGACAGCATGTTGGCCACCAGCACCGCCGAAAGAACCCAAATTGTGGCTCGACGCACCGTACCCGCGACCTTCGCTGAGTGTTCGAATAGGTCGAGTCATGGTAGCATTCGCAATTGCGAGGAAGCCAAGGGCCAGAGTCTCGGGTGTGAATGGCTCACCACCCTCCTTCTCCTTGTTGACGATCTCTGTGAGAGCAGCGAACTTCTCTCTCACCACATCCCGATCAAGTCGGCGAGGAAAGAAGTCGGGAATGATACGCCCGAGAAGGAAGTTCGCATCTGTGACAGTCAAGGGACCGCCTCTGCCGTAACATGCGGGACCAGGGTTGGCACCAGCGCTGCTGGGACCGACCTTGAGAAGTCCGTTCTCCCAGGATAGGATTGAGCCACCGCCCGCAGCGACTGTGTTGATGTCAAGTTGGGGAGTCTGAATAGTCACCTCGGCCAGGGTGTTCTCAAAGATATGCTCCAAGGCACCAGAGTATCTAGCTACATCTGTACTGGTACCGCCCATGTCGAAGCCCAACACAGGCGTTCCATCAGCATCGTCGTAGCATGTCCTCGATAGACCGACAACACCGCCAGCAGGGCCACTAAGAACACCCCTCAATCCGGTAAACTTGGACCAGCTTGTCAAACCGCCATCAGATTGACAAATGAGGAGCTTGTTCGCGCTCTCATCCTCTAACTGGCCCTTGAAGTTCTTGCGGAAGCCATCCAGGTATGCAAAGGTCATTGGCGTAAGGTAAGCGTCCGCGACGGCTGATTGACTTCGTGGCACGTACTTGGCCATGGACTGCAGGACCGAAGACGCGGAGACTTTGAAGCCCATTTCTTCGGCGAGCTTTGTGACTTGTAGCTCGTGGTCGGGGTATGTGTATGAGTGCATGAGGCCGATAGCTAGGTTCTTGAAGCCTTGAGCTTTAAGTTCTTCAAGATCAGCGCGGACAGCGTCGAGGTCTGGTTTCTTCATGATCCTGACAACTTCTCCTGTCTGACCAACGACGAGCGCTGGATCTGAAGAGACGTCGATTGGGCCATTCGAGGGAGCTTCGCTTGCGCCCTCAATGGTGACTCGTTCGTCAATCTCCACGACAGTTTCGTAGAGTTGCTTCAAACGACGGACTGACAGATCAAAAAGATCTGGTCTAGCCTGGTTTCCAATGAGAAGAACATCCCGGAAACCCTTTGTGGCAAGGAAGGCTACGCGATCACCCTTTCTTTCGAGGAGGGCATTGGTAGCGACTGTTGTTCCCATGCGAATGGACTCAATCGGCTCAAGATCTAGTAATGAGCCCTTGGGTATCGTTGTGTCTAGGGCGATCTCCAAGATCTGGCGAATGCATTCTGTGGGAGCATCATCGTACTCATCAGGACACACTGAGAGGATCTTGAAGACGATGTGCTCCTGTCGACCGGGGACTTCGGCCCATGCATCTGTGAATGTGCCACCACGGTCGATGGCGATGCGGATGCCTTGAGATGACATTGTGAGGATGAGGATGAGGTTTAAGGGGGGAATAGAGTGTGAATGACAGGAGAGATATTGAGGTGAGGATGGTTTGATGACATGGTCAAGCTTGGACGAGTTGAAGCTGTATTATATTAAACAATCCGGGGTACATCTCGCCCACGCCCTCAATGTGTAAGTGGAGTGGATTCGCTATCATCGCCTTCATCAACGGCATTGGTCAGAATCTGCTTAATCATCGGCAACTCTGACAAAGCCGATCAATCTGACCGGCAACTTTGGACTTACCGGTTCATCTCCACCATCAATCCTCGGTATCACCAACGGCAAATACAGGCGATTACCCCAGACTCGGACCCGCAGAGTTTGAGATCATTCCATTACTCAACGATTTGCAAGGGTGATTCGAAATGAGCACGCGACGACCGAGAAGACTGCTTGCTGCGTGAGATGCCTTTCTGTTTTGTTGGCTTGTGATGATTGATCTGATTGTGAAGTAGCTGCCATCGATGTCATTCGCAAAAGATCAAGTGTTCGGGTGATAAGCCCTGTCAGTCTTGTAAGTCGACGGGCAGGGCTGGTGAATGTGAGTTCCCTGCGAACAAGGAGCGAAAGATAACAATTGCTGAGAGGTAAATACTATTCAAATGTTCTCAAGCCAAACCTGACATATTCTTCCATCGTCTCGGCGTCATCATAACATACTAACATCATGTTCAGTTACCTCAAGAAGCTTGAAGAAGATAGCAGACAGCTTCAGGCTATCACAACCCACAACCAGACTCCAGAAACCAACCCGGCATTCACTCCCTTCGATGACCAGGATGCTCAAGCCGATGCCCCTCCATCTCTTTCAAAAGAAGAAAGCAACCTGTTCAATCCACTCTTCGACCGACAACCCGAAAAGCCCATCCATGAACGATCCTCAGAACCAGGCTTCATCGGTGAAGCCTCATGCGCTGCTTTCAGTAACAGACTTCTATCATGTCTCGACGATACATATACCCCATCGACAGCTGGTCTGTCAAACTATCATCGAATGAACACATATGGGAGAATGCCGGTAGATCAAGGACCGGAATTTCCAGAACGGATGCACGTCAAGTTGCTTCTAAATGTGGCTCGAAGATTCATAGGGAACTACCATCCGTTGTTTCTGAAAGTTACCTTCATGAAGGAGATTGATGCTGTTTATCGAAGGGAAGTAGTGCCGTCAGCACTGTGGCTGTGTAAATTTTATGCACTCATGGCTTTGGGGGAGATATATACGCACAGAAGAGGAGTGGGTGATAATAACAGAGTGCCGGGAACGAACTACTATGTCAGGTCCGTCAACCTGTTACAAGAGAACCAAGATATGTATGAGGAACCTTCTTTGATGCAGGTTGAAGTTCTCACATTACTGGTAAGCTCAAGCTTTGCCACTCCTTAGACGACGTCAACTAACACCACTAGGCCTGGGCCTCAAATATACTAGGTCGCATACGCACAGCATACTGCTATAGTGGGATAGCCATGCGCCTCGCCCAGAGTCTCGGCATGCACAGGTCTGCATCTCGACATACCACGCTTTCGCCCGTTGAACGAGAGAGTCGACGGCGAACATGGTGGGTGCTTTACTTCTTCGATCGATTCTCTGCATCAAAGCTTGGCCAGCCTATCACCGTCCGAGACGAAGATATCGATGTTGAGATGCCAAGCATGGACGGTTTGACAAAAGATGAGATGGCAGAGTTTCTTGACCCACAGAATCTCACTATTAATATCAAGCTTGCCAAGATCATTGGCAATATCTGTAAGCCCGGCTTCCTCCATACATACTCTTGTCTGATGTGCTATTGCTAACTATGTTGTACAGTGACACACATATATGGGATACCAAAAGCTACGAACGGTCTTTACATCCAACAAGTCCATGGTATCCTAAAACAACTTCGAGAATGGCATGATGAATTACAACCAGACATGCGTGTCAAAGAGCGAGGTACTCCTCGGCCTGTCGCAAGTCTTCATCTCGCGTACAACCAATGCATCATACAAACAACTCGCCCTGTCCTTCTCCATCTCTTCAAGACTCAGTTCCAACTGGGCAGTAAAGTGAGAGAAGATGCATCGCCACGACAGAATGTCTCTTCTATCACTCTTGCTTTGGCAGAGAGCTGTGTCAACGCTGCACAAGCGTCGAGCCGTATCGTGGAAGGCCTGTTCTTAGATGGTAGTATCGCAACCTTTGGGTATTGGGATGCACATCATATCTTCTCTGCTGCCATGATTCTCATCATGTCAGCCGTGATGAAGCCCACGGCTGTCAACTCAGATCATCTTGAAACGCTGCTAAGTGTCCTACGATCTCTAAAGAACGACGGAAACATCCCAGCAGTCGACTTTTGCGAGAGACTGTCGGACATCCAAGCCCGGGTGTTGAACCTACGGGCAACAGGTCGATTAGACGGCATGAGCTTCGACAGACCTCCAATAGTCGTTCAGACTCCAAACTCCTTGCCAAAGGATGTCCCGCAAGCTCAGGATCAAGCTTTTCAAACGCCAATGAGTATGGATAATGGCTCTGGGATTTGCGAGTCTGCAATAATTGGCTACGAAAACGTAGATATCTTGGGTAATCCTCTTATTGGCAGCTTCCTAGATGGAAATCAAGTACAGTGGCTAGATGTGTTGTTTACTGAGGATGGAACTTTGAGGGAATTTGCTTCTGAGATTGAAGAGCCATTTCTATTCAGATAAACCATGTAGAAAACCACGATGCAGGTACATTTGAAGGTCTCTTGGCCATGGGCTATTGTCTCCGCCAGCTAAGTAGACAACCAGATATTTCACCTCGACCACACATCCCTCATAGACGCCAGAAGAATGATTCCTAGTGGACACATGGAAACACGGTTAACAATATCTCTTGCGAGCACAGTCTCCGTATCCTTCATCGCCTACGTCTCAAAAGTCAGCTCGTGTCTTGTGTCTTCCAAGTCTCACAGGTGCTTACGCTTCTGTAGGCCAGCATCTTCGATGTGACCCTCAGCACCTAGAATTAATATTAGAGAGGCATATAAGGAAGGCCATTACTATAGGGTATCGTACGTTTAACCTCAACGTTGTTTTCCTCAACAGGAACAGGGATAGCGGCACCCATGACTGAGGCCACGAGGGTCATGGTGGACAAGATGGAAAAGAAGCGCATATTGAGGTGTACGTTGAGTATGGGAATAGAGTTCGAGCTTGAAAATTGGTTACTGAATTTCCAAGGCACATTACCACTATTTATGTTTTTATTATTATGCGAGTAAACCCGGTAGCCATGGCTGAAAGAGGCACATAGACGGGAGGCGTTACGAAATCGAAGCTACTGACCATTTAGCAACGGAGAGACTTCGCAACTTACCCCTTGGGAACATTATGGTGTAGATCTTCTGAAACGGAATACGAAGCCGTGGTGTAGTTGAATCTCATATCCTGGTAGAGTTGGGGGGCAGGATTTGAATCCATGCTGGGTGTGTGCATGCACTCCATGGAGCAATACCCATGTAAGTATCTCGGCAATCCGGCATCTATGAAAGACAACCATCTGACGTGTTTGCCCCCAATAATTCTGAACATAGGATTTGGACGGGGAGTTGATCTCAGTTCTCCATAACTTCGGGTGTACTCCTGTAAGCTTGCATGCAAGGTAAGCCGATCTTCCCATCTTCTAGCATTTCACAGGCTAAAGAAAAGCAAAAGCTTAGGAATTTGATCCTAATTGATGATAAGAGTTTAGTAAATTTGGAACATCTTAGGATAATATCAGTGTATTCTTTGATTAGTCCTTGATTGCCGTCGAAGCCTATGGCCTTGTGACCAGTTGGTTATTGCTGACCGATAAAACCTGTATCAATTCAGTAAACAGCGAAATTTGACTTGCAGTATGGCATTATTTATATAAAAAGATTAAACTATCAATATTTATCTCGAGAATCTATTGAGTCTGGTCGTCACTCGTCGAGTCGTTGCCGTGGCCTAGAAACTCTCCAATCAGATCACCATGGCCGTCTGGATACGCTGGCCCCAGCGTCGGATGATTTAGATATCCAGGCTCCATTAGATTCACAATCCTCCGACTGGTTGTCCATTCTTCCAATCTATCCCAGTTAACGCACTGGTGAGCTGATGTGAAGTTTGCCGTCGGGATACGGCCATCTTGTCGCCATTTCATCGTCAGAAGCTGCATATCTCCTTGACACATAATGCTCTGTCGGAGCATATCTAAGCAGTGATCTGAATACTACATCAGTGGGAGAATGAGGCAATATGGTTAGTAGACGTACGGTTATGGTACTCATTCGCACTCTTTTGCTCTTCTGTGATGTTGGGGAAGTAGTAATCTGGATACATATAATGATGAAGGCGTTTCTGTGAATAACTTGGTGTCAGGATTGATGAATCTTTGTGACTAAATTTAGGGATATGAGCATACAATACAGTGAAGATTGTGGTAGACGTTGAGTGTCGCAAAATACCCTCCATCGGGCAGCTGGATTGCCTGCTCCTTTCTGCCAGGTATATGGCTCATTTCATCATGTGTGATGCGAATATTGGAGTCTCAAAGTATGTTAGCCTGAAATAACATCAATGGGAAAGAAGAGATATTACTCTTGAGCATTTTCTTCCAAGCTTCATCCAGCTCAGATGATGGTTTGCCGACATAGACCGAGTGCTTATGTTGGAAGACCCTGGCCTGTGGTCCAGGATTGAAAGGGACTAAAAAAAAAAACTAAGTGTGAGATGAATAGCGGGAAGTTAGGTTGAGAACTTACTATATGCGAGTTCTCTCTCACGAAGTTTCCGAATAGGAACTACGATGAGTAGTACCAATATGGTATAAGCGATGAGAACACCTGCGTGAATGAGAATGGCTTGCCACGCAAACAATCTTGAACAATCAGAGTCTCTGGTTGATCGCCGAAAGGGAAGCTTCTCAGTTTGCGAATCAGAATTTGAATCAGAGAATGAAGACCTTTCTGCCTCTCCAGACAGCAGAGCATCTTGCTCCATCTCTTTGTGTAATGTCATGACGGCACGAGTATTAAGGACAGTATAGAGTAAAGAAAACCCAGGGAGTCTGGGGATCTTTCAAGAGTCAAGTGCACAGAGGTTGCTGGTAAAGAAGTCCGATATTGCGGCTAATCTGTGTCAAGTCGCAAACCCCCCAGTGTGTAAGTGGCAAGGGGACCCTGGTCTGTCTGGATACACTCCCTTCTAGCCTTTTTGCCGATTACAGCGGCAAGGGGAAGGCGATTCGTTGATAGTGCGGGAGATGTGTAGGATTCAAGTAATGTGACGCAGCATTTTGTGCTGATTTAAGCAATTTATGGTTGGCTTTCAGTGCTACGTTTGGTGCCTAAGACGCGAGATATGATATTGTTTTCATTCTGATCTAGCCCTTCAGCGACGAATTTAACGAAACTAAGTCTCTACTTCCCGCTGCCTTTACCATCATTGCTACATCTTTCTTCTACAGAACACATACCAGTAACATGATGAACACAATCTACGCCAAGGTTTCAGAAACCATGTCTCGAAGGTGGAAATATCGACGATTGCCAAATAAGGAGCTAGAGTAAACATCACACAGCATATGAGGCCGTTTCTGGAAGCGATCGAACTTGCTAACGAACCTACAGAAATGTTGAAAAAGGGAGCAGTTCCAAGCTCGATACGCCGTGTTTGATCAGTATTTGCCTGGCAGCAGTCTTATTCTTGGGAGCCATCATTTCCTGGGGAATCTCATTAACGACAGCTCCAATAAGCTGTATACACCCGGTAAGACGAATGGAGTGGAGGGAACTGAACAAAACTCAGAAGCAAGACTACATCAGCGCTATCGTCTGTCTGTCTGAGAAAGAATCGCACTTCGAGCCGGGGAGCAGTCGCTACGACGACTTTGCGTATATGCATGTCTTCGAAGGCACTGTCACTCACTATGCCGCTTCATTCCTACCCTGGCATCGATACTTTATCCATGCATACGAAAAGGCGTTGAAAGAGGAGTGCGGTTTCGATGGATCTTTGCCGTAAGTCTGAAGTGCTTCTCTTGATCCCGGCGTACGATGATCGACTAACTTCTTTGGTATAGGTACTGGGACTGGGCATTGGACGCCCATGACCTTGTCGACTCTCCCATCTTTGATCCTATAGATGGCTTCGGTGGCAACGGCACAGGCGAAAGCTCTTTACCCGAGATATTTGGGGGCCGTTGTGTTACAGCAGGTCCCTTTGCGAATGCAACCCGCCACTGGCAGTCAAAGTCCAATGGACATGGATTCGATATCTTGAAGAATCCTCATTGCCTCAGCCGAGGATTCCAATGGGGGAAGAAAAAGGCCAACTTGGAGAATCGAGTCACGATAGACGTTATCAACAGCGTGCTCAGCCTACAATCATACGAAGAATTTGTCGATGCGCTTGAAGTTCAAGCTCACAATTCGATCCCCCAGTTTGTGCGAGGGGACTTTTACGGGTTGACTGCACCAAACGGTAAGATCGTAGTTACATCTTTCGTGTAGCAGCTGTTCTGACACTCTTGTTGCAGATCCTGTCTTTTATCTACATCACGCTCAGGTAGATCGATTATGGTGGCTATGGCAGCAACAGGATGCCGAAAGCAGGACCAAAACCTACGAGGGTCCTAGACAGAATACAAGGGTACACGCCAACGGGTCTTTGACAGGGTCCAGCTTGGAGGATATTATCTCACTGGGCAATCTATCAGAACCAGTTCGGGTTCACGATGTAATGACAACCGAGTCGGAGGTTCTCTGTTACTGCTATTGAAGAGATCAAAGATAGGGCAATAATTGACTTAGATTACGTGCTCATGGACTGTCGGCTAAACCCTTATGTCTGAGCCAATTGATGTGTGAGCATTACGATAAGCGTCGCTCTCCACATATGCAATGAATACTCGGAGATCGGCAGAGTTGGCAGGGTATGTAAAACATGCATCCAACGACGTTTAAATGGCCTAAAGCGGACGCAAAACGCAACGTTTCAATGTATACTGCCAGCGCGGGATAATACTCGCAGCGGTGACAGGCACCCACAGCTTCCAAAAGGTCTTGGGGGCGGCGTTATGTAACTCATACCGGTATTGATCACCTTGCGTTGCGTATTTTTATGATCTCTGATAATGGCTTACGGATCAAGCGGCAGCGGTATCCCCTCTGATAGCTACTTCGAGTGGTTAATCCCAGCCTGTAAGCTGCATGTCAGCGGCTGGCTGAAGCCGAAGCTGGCAGGGGAGGTTTGGCAGCAATATCAACCAAATCTTAGAAGTGAGTGTCACAGCTAGCGTTCGGGGGGAAGAGAAAGCGAGACATGTAACCTATCTTAGAGTCCCCATGTTCTTCTAGTCTACAAAGAATGGCTCTATGGTGCGAAAAACTAAGACAGAACTGGGTTTATCCACCGCTCTCCAAAATACGTCTGCAATCCACACAACTAGAGGGGTCAACAATGCAAGCGCCATAAACAGCCCGGACTGATACTGCCATCCAGCGGAACTGCCTGTCAAGCCCTGGAATACAGGTACCATAGAATACCCAAAGAGATGCAAAACAGGGCCATGAACTAGATACAATGTAAATGAGATCTTTGCCAAGTATCGAAGCGGACGTGATGTGAAAGGCTTTTGGAGCAGCCTATCTTTACTCAGAGACCAGCAGATCAGAGTCGCACCATAAGATTGCCAATAGATGTATCGATCTGTCAGTGAGGATAGCAAAACATAACCGGGCGTGGAGAACCCCGCATTTCTGGCTCGAGGGTATGAGCTTAGATATAGCCCAACGAAGAATAGTGATTTATGGACGAGCCCTGACCAAGGCGAGTGTTGTGATGGGGGTGTAGTGACGGCAGATTCACCACAGTCGCTCGGTAGAGCCCCAGAATCATGGTGATTTCTGAGACTCCTCTCGGCGAGGAAGACCCCAGCGAAGAACAGATACATTTCCCACCGACCCTGCTGAAGCGAGTATAAGCATAGAGAGACAAGTGCTGTACCTCGGACCCAGACACGGGCTCTCGCCAGGGCGAGAAGTGTGAGGTAGACAATCATGGAGGCGCGAAACTGGATCGGTATTGTCCATAGATGGCTGTCATATTCAGACATTGGCGACTTCCAACTCCATGGATGAGTAAGGTCAACGATCGCAAACCTCATCCAGTCCCACATCTGCGCCCAAATTGACCCAAGGCGCTCTGGATGTCTGGGCACCCATCCCGGCATATCTTGGTACGGAGCTGTGTAGAGCCCCGCGCTTACTGCAATGGTCACTATGAATGTCGACACCAAAGGAGGCAAGAAAAGCCGAAATGGCCGACGCAGCACTGAAGACATGGCATACAACCCAAGAGCGTTGTAGTCTCTCTTGCGGATGAGCTTCAGTGGCTTGTAAGCGAGGACAAACCCCGAGACGATAAAGAAGATAGGCACAGTGGGCCCAGCATAAAGAAGTCTGATAATGGGGAGCTTCATAAAAGAAGTGTTGCCGTTTTGGCCAAAACCAGTGTCGAGGCCTTCTTCCCATGGTAAGAGAAAGTGGCGAAGGAAGACGAGAAAAGAGAAGAGCCCACGTAGTCCGTCCAGATACAATGTTGGAGAGGAAGACGATCGCGCCTGGGGACTGTCCTTCGGGACTGGGCCTTGTGATATGAAGCTTGGCAGCAGGAAGATGCCAATGCTTCGAGCATAGGAGATGAGAGAAGGCAGTCTATCATGGTCTTTGAGAGACGTTGTCGTTGGTTTGGATTCTTGGTCGCCGAGCAAAATCCCGCCGGCCATGATTTAGGATTTTGTGCAGAAAGTCTAGAAAGAAGAGTTTGGGAGGAATGATTGCGTTAGGATAAAATATGTAAAGTAGAGGGGACCTGAGGATATGATATGCGGGGGACACCAGGATATAAGTCGAAGGCCTAGGGTGATTAGCCCACCATGACTGGCGGCCTTGTCTGGCGCAGATACCAAATACGGTCTCTCAGATTTCTATTTTATTCATATAAATTTTGAATTTTATATTAGATCGTAAGGTTTTGTAAATCGTTTGTTTCTATATCTCAGCCTTTACTCTTCTGGTTCAGTTCATCTAAAAGAGTCTTACTACTCGGTTCCCGTCCTAGGAAGTCCTTCAGAATATCAATCTCTAGACGACTTGACCCTGGCTCCAGCACTTGATATCTATATATTCTCCCAATCTCAGGACTTAGAGGGTCTCTTGCAAACTTAAACCCGAAGAGATCTGCAGCAATAACCATGGATAATGGATAAGCAAAGTAACTACCATCATTCTTGCGAAACATATGCGCAAACCGCGCCTGTCCAGCTCCCCAGTCATGTGGATTTGGCCCAAAGCTATGTGTTAGTACGTCTCTCTTTGTTTTGTTCCATATCTCAGTAGTATCCATCTCAAGCGCTGCTTCATGAGTTGGAGGCGTGTGAATCGCTAGGTCAAAGAGCGCTGGCTGGACTTGCGCCAGGATACCGTTGGCTCTATTTGCGTTTCGTGTTCGTGCAACTCTTTCTGCAAGTTCCCGGGGTAGAGCTTCTTGGCTCTTGAAGTGACGGCCGAGATGAACTAGGACGTCTGGGAGCCATATCCAGTTCTCAAGCATGATACTGGGAATTTCAATAAAATCTCGCGAGTGAGGAATAGCATACTTGGTCCTGGCCACGATGTTGTGAATGGCGTGTCCAAGCTCATGAAACATGGTCTTTAATTCGCTGTGTTGGAGTAGGGCCGGACGAGATAGTGACGGATGAGAGAAGCTACACACCAGAGCCGATGCCGGGTAGTGTTTCCCACCGTTCTCTTCGAAGAAACCCTGAGCTGGCGGTTAGTTGATATACAACAGAATTTCAAGTAAACATACGGGTTGAATTAGAACGTGGTGTGCTCCACGATATTTGCCCTCTCTAACAAAGAGGTCTACGTATAAGTGCCCCAGAAACCCACGTCCTTCACTAGGGACGTCCCAGGCTTCATATGCCACGACACTCTCGTGCCATACTGAAGTCACGATAGGCTTAAAATCGATGCCAAAGAGGTCATGGAATACGCCAAGCATCCCTTGAAGAGTATGATTGACTTCAAAATACTCAGCAAGGAGCTCGTGGTCAGCAGAGAAACTCTCCTGGGTTTGCTTGTTGAGATAATACGCCCTGTCCCACGAATATAATTCACTGAAAGGCTCTTTACAGTCCCTTTGCTTGAGCTGGATCAGTCTACCTGTCTCAGCCTGTGCAATTGGCTTTATCCTTTTGTGGAGATGACCCAACTGTGCCTCAACGTACGCAACACTTGGGGCCATCTTATCCGATATTTTGAGAGCCGCATGGTGCTCGAACCCTAGAAGTCGGGCAACCTTGTCACGTAAGGCGACTAGCGAAGCCAAACGGGTTATGTTTTCAGGAAAACGGTTCTGATCAGAAACTGCAAAACGGCGGCGAGTGTCACTGCTGACTGCGTAACGCATCACTGCTGTTACATGAGCATTTCGGAACGTCACTTGTATCCGAGTTCCTTCTTGAGGCATGGACTCAAGGATAGTCTCTGGAACGCCCGCCAAATCTGCACGGTCAAACCAGATACCACCCTTGTCCTCTGTGAAGGCAGCTTGTGCGGCAGATTGCACCCGATTGATCTCCTCCAGAGCGGATCGGAGCTCTTCCCGCTCTTCATCGCCTTGTAAAAACGACCCAGAACGTCGATATTCGCCGTGCATGTGAGCAAGCAAATGTCGATCTTGTCCATCCAAATTGCCATCCGGCGCCGTCTTTTCTCTCGCATATATCGCTCCCACTAGGGATGCAATGTCAGGTCGCATTAGGATCTTGGCCTGCGCTGCCGCGACACGTGTTTCTGCTTGACGGGCGGCATCACGAAGTTCCTTGTGCGGCGATAACTGCCCCAGAAGCGTCGTCAGAATGCGCAGTCGGCATGCGGCGCGGTTAGTATCATCCACGATGGGACGAATAATATTGTTGAAGGTTGCGGTTGCGGGTGTGAACGTAGTGGCGAGATCGTCATGCAGAACTGAGGTCGAGTTAAGGATGTTTTCGGTCTCGGCTAGTACCGCATCGGGAGTAAGATTTTCGAAGGATGGAGGCGCAGGGACTTTTGGTTCGGAAGTCATTATGAAATCTCCAGAATATGTGGTTTTGTCTGTACTTTCAAGTGCCGTTCTTGCCGAGGGTCTTTATAATCCTACCGTGGGGGCCAAAGGGCTCTTATGCCTGCCGGTAGGATGATCACACAATCTGGGCCCTTGAAAATTGATGACCAATTGGATAAATCTTTGTACATCTTTCGTGTTACACCTATTGTTGGGGGATGCGCCTTGCCCCCAAGATGGACTCTTCAAGTTTACTATCTGAAAGTTGGGAGAGCCAGCCTATGACCGTTGCGCACTGTTCGATTTCTCATCAACATTCTGATGTTGACCTTGTATTAATTTCTTCGATGCATTATTCAACCAGACTAACAGATGGGGATTATATCCCGGTTCAGAGCAAAGAGACAGATTCAGTAAATGGTAATTCTTCAGATTCGGAAATTCTTGGAGCAAGGTTGAGGGAACACCAAAGATGGAACCTCTCATGTTTCCTCGTTTACATGACACCCTGGATACTCGCAGTGGCATTTGCAATCTCAACAGTCATTCTCGCTGCCAAACTAAATAATCGATCTCACTTTGGGGCATATGAAACAAAATTCAAGACCGATTTCTGTAAGTCAGTCTCAACGTAAGCTTCCCATTCAAGTTGCTGACTTTGTGTCATCAGCTTTCCCCATACAAATTCCCCTGGAGGAAATACAATTTCGGGGCAGTCCACACTTTTTTAATAATGGTACACCCTGGATGAAAGACCTAGACGAAACAGCACCGTGGCCAGAAAATGTACGATACGTCGGTGAGCCAAGCCATGAGATTGACGAGAACTGGCAGAGGCTCATCGGTAAGCGCTACTTCTCCATCTCGGAAGAGGAGGCCAAAAGAGCTTGGGGAGATAAGCGACATGAGTTTGTAGATCAGAACATGGGAGGCTATACAGCTGGGTATGATCTATTGCCGAGTATCGATGTTGAGAGATGATCACTGAACCCATGGTTGCTAGATTCGACATGTTTCACACGTTGCACTGCATTGTAGGTTCTTGGGCATTGATTCAAATTGAGAACCAACACTGATCAATAGAACGAACTTCGCAAGGCGTTGCGCCCTGAGTACTACCCGCCAAAGTCGCATACGCTTCATGGAGCACTTCATAACGGCATGTCTCCCATTATCTACTCTCAATATGTGGGATATCCTACTTCCCAGCACGTAGCTAACTCCATACGAGAACATTGTATAGAAATACTTCGACAAACAGTCCAATGCTATGGAAGTACAACTTTGATCCCCACAAGATTCATGGAGGGGCTTGAACATAATTACGTCGACTCAGATCAACGCCATGTCTGCCGTTCATTTCAGGCGATCCGAGATTTCACGGACTCCAGAATGCCAGACGGAGACAGACATGTCACGCGGGACCAGTCTTTGCTAGATGAAAGGAAGCATAAAATCGCCAAGGCATGGGGTAAGGTAAATGGGGATAATGAAAACGGAGGGGCACTGTGATTAATTATTGGGGCGGAACACGGGAGTCTTGGTCGATATATGAGCATCTTCCTCTACAGCCCATCCTTCTCTTGAGGTGCTGTGCCATAGGATAATGAATTGTGGTCAATGACTAGGTCAGTTCCGGCCTAACCATTCCACAGCAGGACGAAGGGATTAGGTCTAATTTCGCGAAGGTGCTATATTCGACCCTGGCTTGCTAAAGGGCGTGCCTTGCTTATAGCACGGTAAGATAAAAGTTACCGTACTGGGAACCTTGGAGACTTGCACTGGCAGATGCTATTACTTCCGTACGGGGTAACGCGCAGTGTCGGATTCATGTGGCTGAAACCAGGGCACCTTTGCGAATACGAACTTTCGTTTTAGAAAAAGAATCCAGAAGCTTTGCTCATGCGGATCCGTCATCTTATCTCAGTTGAGGCTTTGCTAGCATGTTGTTTTGAAGCCAGGTGATGGAGCGAAAGTGACATATTTCCTCTATGTGTGTCAAGAAATCATAATACTTCAGAAGTGCAGGGAAACCAAGAACTCAGATCTAATCCAATGCTTCCCAAGTCCAAGATATACTGGGTCGACGAATACTGCCAATGATTGGATGTCTCATCACAGTTCGTATACCTACACAGTCCAGCTACCAAGAGGGCTGAAGTGCATCAATTCCCTGTTTGTGTGAGGGGGATATGCAGCACTTTATACACCGCTCCCAATCTCTAAGCCACTATCGAGCATAAAGCTTCCGGAAAGTTAACTTTTTTGAATGGCATTTTGTTTTTTAAGATTATAGTTTGGTGTTTCTGACAACATTCGCGCATGATGCAGTTGTCCGGTCGGTTCCCGCCATGACTAACATTAGACTCATACACTTCACGTCACCCATTTCGAGGGCAAATGATATGTACACATCAAACTTGAAGTCAAATCCCAGTGTCTACGCCACCAAACAGGATATTACGTATATTCTGAGCAATCCAAAGTTAGAGTATTGCAACCCTAAATTTTAAGTTGCTCGGTTTCCTTGCCCAATGACGTGTTCCCTATGGGAATGAAGGAATTCTTTGTCGATTAACCGGTCAATTCTCGTCCTGCACTTGATTTGGTCTTTAACATATTATGAGTCTCTTGAATATGCAGCGGTACCTTTTATGTCGCTCTGCATCCCAGCCAACTGGCATATGTGGTAATATTTTCGAGATTACTGTTCCAGCATTTAATCTGCTGAGTATCGGATGAAAATGGACGTCACAGGTTTGAATTCAACCGAATCTCGAAGAGGGTACGTGCAAATACGAGATATCTTATCTTCCGATGATAGCGTAGCCCAGACGTCGATCATCAACGTTCCACCATTGTTCCGTGCATCTACTGTGGAACCACGGAAGATAGCAGGATAAGATAAGTGGTTCTGGATAGATAAACATATCAAAACGTTGCGGGCAGCTTGCAATATGTGAGTCTCGTCAATCAATCAACCAACATCGCACTAACGGCGGTAAACGAGAGCGAATGTGAATCGACGAATGTTGATACCGGTAGTAGGAGGCAATTTCCCAATAGCCGAGCTGAACCAAAATGACGTCTCACGGCATCTGGTAGTTCTAGAAGCAGCCCGGCAAGTCAAAAGTTGCCGGTTCCCTGAATCATGGCCCATCGGCAAACCCCTCACGAACCGACGCCAGCTCCACCAAGACAGGCAGGTCAACCAGCGATCCCAGCCCCAAATCCCTGCCGCGATGATTCTGGGGTTACAGCACGAGATAGTTCTTGTTACCAAATACAAATCCCTCTCCAAGATCCGGGGTAAACCACCGTGCGGAGATAAGACTCCTCGTTCTTAAATTGACTGGGTCCCGTCATTCAACTTCTCTCCATCATCATCTCATCTTACCAACTTCATCTGGGGCTACTGTTCAAGCATTCGCCACTATGACTTCAAAGCCAGATATCCTTCCTGACAAGGAGATTGAGGAGCAGCGCACTGTTCAAGATGAGATTTACATCGACCCAGTTGCTGAGAAGGCGCTTTTGCGAAAGCTTGATATGTGGATTGTTCCACCTGTGATGCTGCTCTACCTTCTCAGCTTTCTGGATCGTGTGAATATCGGTAATGCGCGACTCTATGGTATGGAAGAGGATCTGGGTTTAGTGGGTGATCAGGTGAGTACCAGCTGCCACCAAAGTCAATGGTTATGCTAATTGGCGCAGTATCAACTTGCGGTTTCAGTCCTTTTCGTCACATACATCGCTTCTGAGCTTCCATCGAACCTCGTCATCAAGAAATTCAGACCCTCGCGATGGATCGCCTTCATCACCACAGCCTGGGGCATCGTCGCCACACTCACCGGTATCGTACAAGGATTCAAGGGGCTGGTCGCGTGCCGCGTTATTCTCGGCGCTCTTGAAGGCGGTCTCTTTCCCGGTCTTACGATTTACCTCACCATGTTCTACACGAAGCGCGAATACGCTCTCCGAATTGGCTATCTCTTCGTCAGTGCCGCCATCGCAGGTTCCCTCGGTGGGCTTCTCGCTTACGGTATCGGCCACATGGACGGCGTTGCGGGACTACGAGGTTGGCGATGGATCATCATCATAGAAGGAATTCCAACATTTGTCCTTGGAATCGCTGTTTGGTTCTGGCTTGCAGATGATCCCGATTCAGCTCATTACCTCACCATCAACGAACGTGAACTTATCGATGCGCGCATGCGACGACAAATCGGTCATACCAAATCTTCGGATCAGATGCATAAGGCAGATGTCTATGCGGGTCTTAAGGACTGGAAGATCTGGCTTTTCTGCATCGGTCAGTTTGGAGGAGATACTATTCTCTACGGATACAGCACCTTTTTGCCAACGATTATTCGTGGATTGGGAGACTGGAACACAGCTCAAGTCCAGGCCCTCACGATCCCTTGCTACGCTATGGGTGCTATGACCTACCTCGTGGTGGCATGGTTCTCCGATCGCACTCAACGACGAGCTGTTTTCACAGTCATTCTTGGTCTCGTCTGCGCTATTGGGTACGCGCTTCTCGTCAGCCCAGCTCCTTCTGGCGTTCGATACTTCGGTTGCTTCCTCGCTGCCATGGGACTATATGTCATCGTCGGTTTGCCTCTTGCTTGGCTTCCTAGCAACAACCCGCGCTATGGAAAGCGTACTGTCGCCACTGGTCTGCAGCTCACCATTGGTAACTCTGCTGGAATTCCAGCTCCCTTTGTAAGTAAAGCCCGTTCTCTCCAAAGAGTCTCCGCTAATACGAAATCAGTTGTACAAAACTCATGAGGGTCCCCGATTTGTCAAGGGTCACGCCATTTCTATGGCCTTGGTTGCCATGTCTTCATTAATCTACATGGCATTCTGGGCTTGGTTCCGCCGTCAGAATAAGAGAAAGGTCGAGGGTAAGGAGGATTACAGGATCCAGGGCCTGACTGAGGAGGAAGCTGAAGAGCTTGGAGAGCATAACCCGAGATTTCACTACACTTATTGAGAGGCGTCTAAAACCAATTCCAGTTCTTCTAGATGCTTGTTTATCTATCAAGTCTTTACTCTATATATCTTTATATCATTTCAAGCCAGCGAAAAGATGTTCGTGTAACATCTGAATCACAATGCAGCCCGTTTCAGCCCATGGTGGCTGTGAATATGGGGGGCCTCAATCTTCTCTCTTTGACCAATCAACTTGCTTGTTTCAACTGTTGGCCGTGCTGTGAGACCTGCAAGCCAGATTATCCTATTGGTCAGCTTTTCAGCTCTTCCTGAGGCTTGCTTCCAAGAAACGTCAATGAGGCTGTACCATGGTCTGGCTCGGAAAGTTTCAATTAGCAAGTGTGCCTTACTCATAATCTCCGCCTCCACAGGTCTTGTTTCTCCTTTCATCTCGCATTTCCAACCTCAACCCTTCCGTCTTCTTCCATCTTTCACAGGAATCGGTAGAGTACTCATGTACAAGTCCTGGATTGAGCAATATTAATCGTCGTGGCCATGGAAGTCGCTGGCCTCACCCTCGGGGCCGTGGCCCTCGTCAGTCTGTTCAAGGATTGCGTCGACCTTTTCTCCATGATCACAGCAGCTCGTGATCTGGGAAAGGATGCAGCCATACTTGACACAAAGCTAGATATTGAGAGGATGCTGTTTCTTCAATGGTCTGAGCGGGTCGGACTTTTGAAGCAAGACTCTACAAACACGCTATCTTGCGATGAAGATACTCGACAGATTGTTTCGCGCGTGCTGGAAAGCGTCAAAAGTCTGTTGAGTGAGAGCCAGGCTTTGCAAAGAGACTATGGTCTCAAGAAAGTCGATATTGCCAAGCCTAACACCGGTCACACCGCCACTGAATCGACAACGGGCCACAAAGGCGCCAGCTCTCGTCGATTTGCAAGGTTCCTCAATCAATTTGAGGCACTCAAGATCCAGAACACAGATGCCGATCGCCTAGGCAAGTTCAAACGAACTACCAAGCAGTTCCGTTGGATCATCATCGACAAGGAAAAATTTAACCATCTCATCGAACATCTCTCCTACTTCAATACCTCTTTGAACAATCTTCTTCCCATGTCGGTAAAATCTGAAGAAACCCCCTGCGAGAACGATTTGGTTCACATCGAGGATCTTGCTCAACTTGACTTGGTCATCCAAGCAACAGCTAATAGACGGCCAAGCATCAGCAAAGCTGCTGTTGCTGCCAAGTCTGCGCTTATCTCATCTCGAGTTCTCCGCGCTCTCTGGTTCCGCTCATACGACGACCGCAGA
This sequence comes from Fusarium lyarnte (nom. inval.), assembly GCA_014898885.1. Classification (NCBI taxonomy): domain Eukaryota; kingdom Fungi; phylum Ascomycota; class Sordariomycetes; order Hypocreales; family Nectriaceae; genus Fusarium; species Fusarium lyarnte (nom. inval.). Next base: position 33,222 of record JAAVUB010000337.1, read on the forward strand.
ATTAATATCAGGACCCATCACTTCAAAACTCTACAATGGGCTCTTGACCCCCCTAGCGATTATCTTCAATGGGACGATTTCAATACTTGGCTGCAGAGCGCATCGGGGCTATACTGGCTTTCTGGGAAAGCCGGGAGTGGCAAGTCAACTCTGATGAAATACCTCCATCAGCATGATCATACACATACTTTGATACGAAGATGGGCCGGTGGCTCTGAACTCATATTCGCAAGCTTTTTCTTCTACGCTCTTGGAAGGCCGGAACAAAAGTCACAGTCTGGCCTTTTACGAAGCCTGATCTATCAGATTCTGGAGCATGACCCCCCAAGTGTCACTCAAAGTGCTCTTCCTCTTATGTGGCGGGAAGCGTGTTACAGTCAACAAAGCTCCCTGAATCTTGAAGTTCCATCCGTTGCTGAGATGTCAGCTGCTTTGAGAAACATATGCTCAAGGCTTCATGCCAATAAAAAGATATTCTTCTTGATAGATGGTATTGATGAATATGAAGGGAAAGATCTCGACGTTGCAAGATTCATCAAAGAGCTTGAATCATTTCCGAATGTCAAGATCCTCGTCTCGAGTAGACCTCACCCGGCATTTTTCACTGCATTTTCTGGAAGGCCAATGATGAGGCTTCAAGACTTGACGAAACACGATATTGCTACCTATGTCGATGATACCGTGGCTTCCCACCCTTATATGATGACATTATCTACACTCTCACCGCTTGAAGCTGAAGCTATTACACATAAGCTTGTTGAAAAGGCATCCGGAGTTTTCCTCTGGCTCGTTCTTGCTTGCCGGTCGGTCATCGAGGGGTGTGATGACTTTTGTACCCTGGCCGAACTTAAAGAAAGAGTTGATGAGCTACCCAAAGAGATTGAGGATCTCATTGAACATATGCTTCTGAAAATTGATCCAAGATGGAAGCAAGAAGCATTGAAGTTCATACAGCTTGTTTACACCAATGAAGGATGTGAGCTAGCTGATCCTATTCCAACCGTGGGTCTGCATTTGACATACGAGCAAGGCTTTGGCCGAGACACAAGTTTATCAGGACTAAACCTCGCACCGGTTCCTTCTGCAGAAGTGGAAGCCCAGTGCCGAATTATGGAGGGCCGAATAAGGAGTCGGTGCTGTGGCTTACTGGAAGTCCACAACATTCACCTATCTCATAAGAGCAATAAAACATGCACTGTCGGGTTCATGCACAGGACTGTGTACGACATGTTGTTACAGCCAGACGTCTCATATCGTCTCTTTAGAGACCTTGATAACGAAGACTTCAATATCTACGCAGTCTTGTCCGAAATTTGGTGTCGAATGATCTACGCTGACTTAGCGTTTAGCAGGATATTTATAAATGCTTTACGTCCTGTTGTATGTGGAGACATTAGTGGATGTCGTCCTGAGATCACAGTACATCTTCTTTCAAGGTTGCAATTTCTCTTTGGACAATGGTATGGCAGCCGTCCTTCGCGGTCGCCACCAGAGTACCTGCGATATCTACGACATGATAAAGAATGCCGCAGACACTGCGATGACTTGTCGGTGGCTTTCCCCCTTGCTGTCGAGATGGGCATGCCCAATGTTGTTCGGTATGTCTTTGAGAACAAGGATTCATTGGGGTATTTGTTATTCCGTCCGCCAAACATCAAATTGCTAGGGGACTGCCGAGATCAGCAGACTGCAAAATATGCTTGTCGCCAGTTTTGTTGCCAAGATGATGGTCAGATTTTGAAGAGCAAACACCCACTGATCTATATTGTCGCTAATAAACCAGTCACATCATATTTGAAAAGTTCCTTCCGTGGCGAACCGGATGACCTTTCTCTGATGCAGCTTATCTTGACTATGGGCGCGGATTCACAAGATACCAACAAAGGGGCGGGAATAAGCCACTCAGCGACGTTTTTAGGTGCGGAGCTGAGCCTTCAGACTCTAGACTTGTATGATGTTTCCAGGCTATTCTCCAGAATAGACGTGTATACCGAGGCCGACCATTCAGACCGAGAGGAATGGAGGGAGGTGAAAGTACTGTGTCAGAAACAGCTGCAAGACGTTTCCTTTGGACGCAGGACACTAATACAACAGCCCGTGGGAACGGAGCCGGGCATGAGGAATGCGAAACGAGGGCTTACTACAGACGACGTTATTCATCCTTCAAGGAAAAGACAGAGGTAGTTAGTCCAAGTTTAATAATCCTGTATGAGATTGATTGATAGTTCAAGCTTATGACACCTCCTCGGGATACATCGAACCAGCACACTAAGAAATCCTAATCAACTCAGCCTTATAGAAGGCGATATGTATATATTTAGTAAAGATAAGACTCCTAACTAAAATATCATAAAAGGATGCTAACTATTATGAGCAGGACCTTTGCGCTGCAACACGCGACTATATACAGGACACTGAAAATCCATGCTTAGGCAGCATGACTAAATTGAATATAACCATTAGTTGCTCTTCGTAGAGATCATTGTAATTCGTGCCATTGGCTTTGTTTCTTAGGTGATATCCTCTCTAGATCCCACCTTCCATTTCGAGCAGCATAACCTACAGCGATGACCCTATCTGAACCCCTGCCAAGCTTTGCTGAATACGAAAACATTGCCCGCTTATTATGTGGCTAGCCCCCAATACCCGCAAGCGGGCCGCTTATTCGATTGATTCTAGAACACGTCTCGGCTGAGCAGAGTTTGCTTTGTAAGGCTTTAAATCACCCAATCGAGCAATATAATCATCGTTTGGCCTGTTGTGAATTATCCGTCACTTTAGCGTCGGCCGCTGCGGCTGAATTGTGAAGACCTGTAATGGCTCTATCTCACGGATACACGGCATCTTTTGTATATGATATCTATGTGAATCTCACGGGTATGCGGCATCTTATGGATGGAAGGCGATGTGAAGTGTTGATAGTATCATGGTAAGCTTCAAAGCTTGGTGGGATGTCGCTCAAATGGATATAATGTTTACCGCCTCAATATCAGTATATATAGAGGATACTAGCCTCTACAAAGAGTCAGACTTCCAAGCCAATCTTCAAGAAACAGCATTTGCTTCAATCCATTACAGTCAAGAATCATGCATTTCCTCAGTACTCTTGTTCTGTCCTTTGTGGCAGTAGGCTATGCCACGCCCCTTGCTATCAGGCTGGACAACACCGAGCCTCCAGAGAACGCTACATTCGTCCAGTGCGTCGAAGGCACCACGGATCCAATCTGCCTCAAGATTCGCGGACCATCTTCCGATGTCATCACGGAGATCGTCCATCCTGACGGAACCGTCGAGGTACACCGCAACAAATACACCCGCGAGCAACTGAAAGACATCCGTCGTCAGAACAAAGTCAAGAGCGTCAAACACAAACCCGGCCACACTATCCGCGATGGATCTGCCGCATTCATCAGCGACCTCACGAAGAGAGAGTCTGCCCCTCGAATCTGCAGGAGCGAGACCCAGCGATGGTGGGATCAGAACGACTGGGGCTACTGGTACCAAGCCTGGCACCAAGTTGGCAACTGCTTCTACTGCAATCAGTGTACTGAGGCCATTGCAGTTGGATTCTCTGTTTCTCAGACCTGGACTGTTGGTCTGAGCGCCAAGTTCGGCGAAGTCATCGAGGCATCTTTTGAGTTCTCATGGGGTGAGACGCACACTCTTACTGATACCCGAACATGCCAGTGGAACAATGTTCAGTCGGGGTGCCATTCTATCTGGTACCAGCCCTTGATGTCTTATCACAATGGATACGCGAACTATCAGACTCATACGCACTGTGGCGCTGGTCAAGGCCAAGGAGCTTCGGATTCGTATTACGACCATAATTATGCGTATGCCAACGTCAATCAGATCGGTAACAACAATGGTGTCAATCAGGGCAATCTGGGATGTGACAGCGGCTGTCAAGGTAACGATCATAGGCAGTGTCAGTACGGAAACAATGGTGGTTCTCTTTGGCCCAATCCTAACTAGGGAAAGGCTGAAATCGGATTATAATAGAGAGATAAACTTACTTAGCCTTTAAGCTCAGTAAATACAAGACTTTATTATAGACGCATTTTATTACTAAATTGAAGTTTATTTA